>APFE030981066.1:36014-65618 GCA_000404065.3 Pinus taeda
ATAACAATAGTGGGCTTCTATGGGGCACAATAGTAACAATATGGGCACTACATGGGTACATCAATATAATAAGGGGGTTGTACTAATAATAATAAGGGGTTACATTAGTAGTATAGGGGCCATACAATAATGTAGCAAGATTCCGACAATAATTAAGCATTTAGTCACAAAACAAATAGAAACCCTACTTCATAAATTCAATATGCAAAATATTAATGATAAATCATTAAACTTACACACTTTTCCCTAGAAACACTTCTTTCAATCCTAGAATAACATCTCCATGCAAAAATTGATTCCACAAGAAAGTTGCACCAAGTAAAGATGACATCTTTCCCATAGCAATGGGAAAGAATAACTTGCACTCTCTTAGACAGAAAAAGAATAAAATGTATGATGATGAAATGAAATGAGTGGAGGAGTTTGTCTTGATATGAGACTTAATTCCCTTATTTGTACAACATTACAAGAAGCCGTAATTACAAGTTTACTTTGAGTGTTCCACAATAGAGAGGTTACAAGCTAACCATATCGCTCAAAAACATAACATAAAATGCCATAAATGCCTACACATGTGGGAGGAAGACCTTCTCCACGATGATATCATCCTTCATGTAAGCTCTAAATGCCACAAATAATTTTCAAGTGGGCTAATGAGTGCCACATACTCCAAGACATCGCTCTAAGATCATGGGCATGCCTCTAAAGTGCATCCATACCAAGACACCATCTCCATATTGCCCATTGTCATCCTCTAAAGTAAAAGAAGGTTGACATGACACTCTCCTACTCAAGCGTTGGGTCTAAAAAGTGATGCGCGAGCCCTCCCCTCTCATCTCAAGGTGAACACCATCATCTAGGCTTTAAAACAGGTAATGCCCATCAAACAATATCCAAGTTAGCCCATCAATTCGTAGGTGTGTCTGAAAATGATGGCAACAGAGTGGGAATGACTTCAGCGCAGGGTGCCATAACCAAGTGATTAGCTAATGAAGGTCCAACATCTTGAGTGTATAAGTGTAAGAAGGGAGCAATCGTGAAGGTATGAGTTACCCCTTAACTCAACCTACATTTTCCACCCCTTCGATGCAACTTTAATTTCTTTATGATTTGCTTTCATTTGGGTGCATAACTCAACAATCCAAGCTTGCTTTTTGAGGTTTTACATTTAATGCTCCTTAATGATGAGTCAATTTATTTCTCATTGGGGTTGGGACAATACAAGAGTTCCTTTCAATAGATGAAGCATCATGTGCTTGAGGAATTGGGTGATGGCTAATGACTGGATTTGACCTCATGTTAGGTTCTTTCCCACATGCTAATCAAATGTCCTAGCCATCTTTTGCATTTTATGTTTTTCTTTCATGGTGGCTTTCTCATGCTTTTTTCTTTCTTTTAGCTGCATCAATCTACAAGGAATTTTTTTTGGCCCAGACTCGAGGATGAGGATGAAAGGGCACCAATTCCATGACCAATGACCACTAGTTGGAATAATGTAGATGGAATAATGGGAAAGATGGAAATTGGTAAGCATGGAATATCATGGACACACTACTTCAATCAAAGCCTCCCTAGTGGTGTCCTTCCTAAAACCCTAAGGCCTTATAGGATGTCCCACTAGACTAGAGTCAAAGACTAACATCCCAGGTGAAGGAACAAGAATACAATTGAGTTTTGTCAATCATCCAGTTCACCCCTTGTTCCATATTAGTAATGCCCATAACATTAAGTGAAAACACGTGATCGAAAAATCATTAAAGTTTTTGTTGATGGATGACCCACCTTCCTTCAAGATGGAATGTCGAATGGGAGAGAGAATTTTGATCTAAGCAAGAAGTGGGCGGTCCTAGCATCGTGTTATGTATTGATCAAATATGGTTGTTTGATGGCTAGTTGTCCAAGGAGGAGAACAATTTCCTCCTATGGTTGCCCACTTTTTGGTGCGTAACATATGGCTGCAACTTGGGGACATCTTCTCATTGTAGAGTGCATGATTCATGTGCTTTAATGAGTAGTGCATCAAAACTCCAACAATACCTAGGGTTTTGTAGACTCACAACATCTTGTGGATAACAACTAAGTAGGGTGTTGATTGTCACCCTTGCGATATAGGATACAATAGTACTTAAAATAAAATGTTAGCTATAATAATGCTATCTAACTACCATATATACACATCACCTTGAACAATGTCAAAAGTAGGATGCACACACATAGACATGTGAATGCACTTCAACTATCTAATCATGAATGCATCAAGTTATACTCGGGAAGTATTCTTTTAGGATGTGCCCGTTCACAAGTAAATGGACAGGGTCTCCTTCTAAGGTTTTGGGATGGTAAGAATTAATACTAGCCTTATTGGCTACTTTGTACGACGTGGTTTTTCCTTTTCCTTGTCCCATAGTAGGACCATGCTTCCTCGCTCAAATTCTCTGGGCCTAGCTTTTTGATCAAATGTGGATTTGGTCTTTTCTTAATTCTTGTTCATTTGACCTAAAGCAAGGCATTTGGATTTGCCCAGCTCAATGAATTGGTCAATTCTTGATCGCACTGTATCCTTTTCTTTGGTATTTGATATCAGGCACTGCAAGATGGGCAATTGTAGGTGTATTTGGTGCTTTGTTTCCAATCCATATATCAACTCAAAGGGGTTGTATCTTGTAGATGCCTTAACAATTGTGCGATCAACCAAAGATCATGCTTGATTGTGCTATCCTAGCTCTTCTTGTTATCCCGAACAGTCTTGTTAATGATTGTCATAAGGTTCTTGTTACTGGACTTAGCCTGGTTGTTCCCTTAGGAAAAATAATTAGAGGAATAGGCTAACAAAATCTCACATTTAGAACAAAAAGAAGTGAATGTAATGGAATTGAAGGCTTTAGAATTGTTTGTTACAATCTTAGCAGGGACACCAAATCTGGTAATAATCCTATCTCCTAAGAAATTTATCACCACTTACTCATTATCCTTCTTAGTGGGTATGGTGTCTACCCATTTAGTAAAATGATTTGTGGTGGTTAAAATCCATTTCTCTTGCATTGCTTGAATTACCTTTGAATTCTCCAATGAAAATCAAGATCTTATTGTTAAAATGGTGAGTCAATTACCATGTATTTCAAGGGGAGGGCTGGGAGTTTTTTCTTACGAGCGAATAATTGGAAGGGCTAGCATGCTCTTACATGTTTGTGTATCAACAAAAAATGTAGGCCAATAGAATCTTGCTCGTAGGATTTTGAGTTGTTTTAGCTGCAAAGTGCCCTCCACAAATTCTTGCATGAAACTCCGTAATCATCTTTTCGTATTGTTGCCTACTTACAAACCTAAGGATCACCCCATCAATGCTTTTCTAACCAAGGCCATCTTGGATTAAACAATATTACATCTTTCAATCATAAGGCCCTTCGTTTATGGTCAACCAGTTGAGGAGGAGCATATAAGTTCCTTAGGTAGTAGATAATATTGTAATAACAATCATTAGATTCTAGATCATTAGTAGTAGCACGAATTTGTTCATTCTATCCTTACTCAAATGCTATGGTATTTTCTTTGGTTAACACCTCAGCCAATCCTTGGCCTTTGATTACTCTCTTGGGTTGAATGTCTAAATCATACTCTTGAATCTTGGAATACCATTTTCCTCCAGATTTGAGACATTCGTGCTGGGTTAACACATCTTTGACCGCGAGATAAGGAACATATGCAACAACCTTATCATGCCCTACATAGACCCTAAAATGCTTGATAGATTTGACTAAGACAAAGGTTTGTTTTTCAATGATGGTGTATCTAGCCTCAACATCTCTTAAGTTTCTTCTCATAAAAAGCAATGAGTCTTTCGTTCCCCTCATTATCCTTTTGTGTAAGGATTTCGGCTGTTTTATCGTCGGATGCAAAGGAATAAATAATGAAATCTTTGGAATAAACAAGACTTACTAGGATTGGGGTAGTCATGATTCATTCCTTGATATCCTTGTAGGATTTTACTCTCCTTTCATCCCACACAAAGGTACCATGCTTCTTCGAAAGGTCTTTCATTGGTTTAACAATTTTAGCAAACTTTGGGTCAAATATCGTTATGATTTTTTTTTTCCCAAAGAATTGGCCTTTTTGTCCTTAGGAGAAGCTATAACCTCAATTTCTTTGATTCTCTTTGAATCAATGCTAATTCCCTCTTTTGAGATTACATGCCCAAGAAGTTTCCTTTTGGTCAGCGCTAGATATGGACTTCCTTGGGTTCAATGAGATCCCATATCTCCTACATCTCGTAAAAAATTCTTTCAAGTGCCAACAATGATCCTTTCTTCCCCTAGAGGCAATAGTGAAATCACCTTGGTATATTTCCATGATTAGGCCAATGAGGTCTTTGAAGGCAAGATCCATGGCTCTTTGGAATGTAGGTCCAACATTGAAGGGACCAAAGGCATTCTTAAGTATTTGTAGGTTTCCCATGGCGTGGTGAAACTCGTCTTCAATTGATCTTCTTCTTTTACCATGATCTCATTGGACCCAAAAAATTCATAGGGACATTATCCTAGCCCCATGATTAGTTGCAAGAGGTTTTCCATGTTAGGAAAGGGATAATTATCCTTAAGGCATCACTGATTTAGGTCTATGAAATCCACAAACATTCTAATATTCCTAGTCTTCTTCCTGGTAACTACAAGATTAGATAACCACGAGGAAGGGTCGTAAAGCATCTTTTGCAATTCTTCCTTGACCAAGGGAGCTAGCTTAAGGTTTTTGTTTCTTAGTTTCTGTCTAACTGGCTTAGGCCCTTCCTTGAAAGGAATGGTGTGCTGGATGACATCGTCACTATAAGCATTCAAGTCTTGGTATGACCATGCAAACACATCCTTGAATTCATAGAAAAGATTTTCAAGCGTAATTCTTTCTTGTTGGGTGGTTGCTTTATGTACTTTGATTACTTCAGTATTGGAATTTTTTATCATATGTAAATCTCAATGATACTGGGTAATCCTTCAACTATCTAGTTCGTTGTACACCCATCATTCCTATCGAAGGACTTTTCCATGGAAATCATTTCTTCTATCATGGGATCATCATACTCATCCTTTCCTACATCACTTGGACCCAAAAATTGGTTTATGTTTTGGAAGAAATCAGTGATATGGGCATCATCCTTGAATACCTACTAATGCTCTTGGTTGCCAAGTATAACTGACCTAAAGATGAATTCCATGGTAAATTCTCCTAATCTAGAGGTAACTTTGTCAGACAGTGGCAGGGTAGTGGCTGAGACAACTGGAGAGTCATCTATAGCGTTATTTTCCTTAAGAATTGTATCTATGTTGAAAGTTTCAAAACATTGTATTTTGTGGCATATGAAGTCTTTGTATTTTCTAAGCTTTTCATTCTGGACATTGAATGTTCCTTTAATTTGGGACACAATTAGAGGAGAATCTCTTACCACCTTTAAGTGTCTTATTCTTGTACTAAGCACCGAATGTAATCCCAAAGTAAGGGCCTCATATTCAGCTATATTATTGGTGCAATTCTATATGAGATCATAATATGCCTATTGGAAGGTGAAATCACGATGATCCCTGTTCTTGACCCAAGCTTAGAGAAAACCCCATCAAAGTAAATGGTCCAAACCTTGTCCACATCTTGCTAAGGTGAGGCTGATTTGGCCCATATCCTTGAATCCCCACTCCCGCAATTGGTCTTCATTGAGAATAACACACTGTTGTTCCACTACAGGCCAAGTTGAGGGTTGCCTGAAAATTAGGATGTAGGGTTTCTCTCCCATAGGGACCTGTATGTATGACATGTCCACTTGGATTGCACCCGCCAGGTTGGTAGCCCACTCACTAGATAACAACATCCCCGACGCATTAGGAATCTCAATTACAATAATATTCATCGATAATTTCCTTTTAGGATCTCCATGCAAAGAGGCAGATAAATTTTATATTATCCCACATAATTCAGTAGCCATGAGTCAATTGCACATACATTTCTATATGGTCTTGTAATTTCTAATTCCAATTTCATGATTTTCAGAGGCATTACATTAGTTGGGGCCATTGAATCAAGCATGAAATTATGTAAGAAGAAGCCATTAACCTTGAGGGTTATGGCGAATTGGGGGTTGCCTTTCATCAAAATTTTGGGTGTATAAATCAATCGAGGAATCAGTTTCATTATTGTCATCTACATGTTGATTTCCTAGACTCATGGTGAAGTTGTTACTCCTTGCTCTTATCTTCTTCATTTCTGTTAATTTGGGAAACAATGGCTTTGTAATTCTTCATCATAATGGGCATCCATTCTCCAAATATACGCTTGGCATCTTTGGTGAAGTCACTTGAGGAAACATGAATCATTTCGGGCTGAGGAGGCTTAGGCTTCATATGGTTATATAACTTGATAACACTATCTTGGGCTTGTATAATTGTTAGAAGATCCTATTCCTAAGGAAATATGTTATTTTGCCCTGAAATGCGTGGTGGTATGTGAAAATGATTAATTCATCATGAGTTTCAACTTTTCAAGTATAATAGCTACTAAATGGTTAAAGCTTTGGTTGAACTCCCTAATACCTTGGGATGCTTACTTTTTTACCAAGAGGAAATCTTTGTATAGATCCACGATATCTCTTTCCTCATCTAAATAAGAAGACATGAATGAAATCCTCCCATGAATGTGTACACTTAGAGTCTGAAGCCATTCACTAGCATACCTACCTAAGGATAGAGAAAAAAGGCTCACTAGTACATTATCTTCTACCCTTCTACCTGGTAAGTGAGAAGAACAAGCAATTGTAAACTCTATCAAGTGTGTCTTGCAGGGTTGCAGGAAAGCACCCCCCCGAACATGCTCCCGAAGCGCGCTTTGCTCGGGAGCGACATTGGGAGTGCACTGTCTTAAAAAAGTTCGCTCCCTATTTTTTTGGGAGCGAATAAGGGAGCGGTCGTGGAGCATTCGCTCCCTGACCGCTCCCATTCGCTCTCGGAGCGAATTTTTTGAGGTGGGAGTAGTCACATCAGAGCACTCTCGCCTAAAAAATCTCTCCCTATGGGCGAAAAAGGCATGACCGCATGGGGGAGTTTTTGGACGGAGGGGAAGGGTAGAAGAAATAAAAGGCCCTCCTCCCCTCCCACAATTCACCATTTGCATATGAAAGACCAAGGAAAGGGATTTTGTAATTGGAGCAAGAGTTGAGGAGCGAGATTGAGAGGATTGCTTGGGAGCTTGAGGAGGTTCCAAAGGAGATTGGAGCTTGGGATTGAAGGAGAAAGATGTAGGATCTAGACACTAATCTAGCACTTGTGTTTTTTATATGTTCATTGTTAAATGAAAATGTTGTCTTCTCCCTTTCAAGTTCCCATGTTGAAGTTTCTAAGTCTAACAGTTAGAAACCCTCCATGTACTTTCTGATTTATTCCTTCCTACTTGTTTTGATTAATTAACAAGTTACTTACCATGTAAATACTAAAAATAAACACAAGTACTTGCTCAACACATTACAGATCATCAACTGAAGGAAACAGAAACAAGCACACAAATGACACCGTTATTTTTGGACTATTGTCCTTGGAAAAACCCAATGTGGGAAAACCAGTGCATCTATCTGAGGGTTTGATTTATTAAGTAGTTTCAGAATACAATTTGGGTGCCAAATCTGGCTCACTCAACAGAGAAAAATCTCGGCAGTAGTACCTCTGCTTTGAAGATAGATGCTCCAGCTAAAACCCCGGATAAACACTTCGGTAGCTCCTCAGCTCCAATTTGCGCCATGAAAAAACGCCAGCGTCGGCCTCTAAGGACTGCATCCGCCTGTTTTGCCCTCTATGTCAGCTTTCCTGGTAGTTCCGACAGTTCTGGATTTTGCCCTTTGTGTCAGATTTCCTGTTAGTTCCGACAGTTCTCGATAGTTCCAATTGTTCCCGGTAGTCTGACTTCTGCCCTTTGTGTCAGCTTTTGCTGTAGTTCTGGCAGTACCAGCTTCTGCCCTCTGCGTCAGCTTTCCCGGCAGTTCTGGAAGTTCTTGGCAGTTCCGGTTGTTCCGGGCAGTTCCGGCTTTTGCCCTCTGTGTCAACTTTCTCCGCTGTTCCGGCAGTTCCCCGCAGTTCCGGAAGTTCCAGCAGTTCCAGCAGTTCCAGCTGTTCCAGTAGTTCCGGCAGTTCCCGGTAGTTCCGGCTGTTCCCGGCAGTTCCGACTTTTGCCCTTTGCATTAGCTTTTCGGGCTGTTCCGACAGTTCCCGGTAGTTCTGGCTTTTCCCGACAGTTCTGACTGTTCCCGGTAGTTCAGGCTTCTACCCTTTGCGTCAGCTTTCTTGGTTGCTGCGCTGATCCTCCCGACACTTTCCCTACCCCTCAGCTGCAACTCCAGATCACTCTCAACTTTTTTAGCAAACCCAGCCCCAAAAAGTTGAAATCTTGATCTCTTAGTGTGTTCTCCAAGTGACCGTCAAGCCTCCTCTTATAATTTTCTCGTTGACAAATCAACGACCGAGATTAAGTCCTTAATTAACAACTAAGACTAGATCTGGCTTGATCCATGACTTTTGGACCATTCTAACACAATTTTATATTAATTTTAATTTCCCTAAGTTTAGGCTTAGGGACTCCATTAAAAGTATTAATTATTTTAATATCTCCCAAAACTGTTTAAAATCTGCCCAAACCTTTTGTGGGTATTGGAGATCTCATGTGTCTTAACCTCTCTACATAATTTCGTGGCTAGAGTACATCCGATGCTACCCCAAATCAACACTCCCTCTTAGCGAGGACTGTGCTCTAGCAATACTCCTTACTGAGTATTACTTTGATCATCCGGCATTAGTCCCTGATGCTAGGCCTGCTGCCCATCATCTGTACCGTTGCATCTCGTACTGCCACCCATGGCTCTGCCACTGCCACTGTTGCATCTATACGACAGCTTTCTCTGCATCCGTGCTGCTGCCCACAGCCCCGCCACTGCCACTGCTGTGTCTGCACTACATCTCCTCTCATCATGCTACATTGTGCTGCCCATAGCATCGCCACTTCTAACTGTTGCACTGCAACCAGTTACTGAAAAGTAAGTAACTGATCTCCCATCTCTGACATCTCATTTAGGCTAGAGACAATCCTGATGCTGAAGCTCCCTCTGTCGCTGACAAGTGCTCCCTCTCTGACCTCTGCGATGCTGCAACAAGTTCCTGCATCTATCACCATTGCACACCTCTGTGCCATCCTGCATTGGTGCAACACTCCCATGCCTCTCACACTGTTGCAGCCTGCTAGCCTCGCGCTGTTTTGGGAATCCTACACTGTAGCTCTCTCTTTCGCTCCATCCTCATCTGTCTCTACCGACATCCGCCAACCCTGCTACTGCTCTTCGGGGCTTCTGTAGCCAGGTATAATCCAAGAGGTTGGGTACCTCGAGAGTCTTGCCCCTCATCTTCTGTAGTCCTCTTGACTACAACTCGATGTCTCCCCACTTTCGCTCAAGTGGCGTGTGTGCGCTCATGGCACAATAATCATCTGTCTCCACTTCCTTCTTTGCCCTTGCTGGCGCTACTTTGGTCTCAAAAGCCTCTCCCTTGCTCTTCTTCCTCGAACACTGGGTCACATAATGACCCAACTCCCCACAGTGGAAGCATTTGACGTTGGAGAGGTCCTTCTTCTTCCGCTTTTCTTGCTTACCCTCAGATGCTAGGGTAGCATCCACCTCCTCCTCCTTCTTGATTCTGATCCCCTTGCTGCTATTTCTTGTCTTGGTCACCCTCCTGATCTCTTCTTGGCGAAGAGCTGCCAAATTTTCTCCCAATCTGGAAGGGTCGCCCTGTCTAGTATGCTCTGGTCAAACACCTCCTAGTCTTCTGAGACTGTATTCAGGGCTGTTCTCTCCATCAACTCTGGATCTGGTGTGGCCCTTATGGAAGTCAGCTGATCTTGAATCTCCTTCAATCGACCGAGGAAGGTGTCGAACTGTTCTCCCTTCTGCATGTGGTATGACCATAACTAATTTTCTAGGAGCATCTTCCTCTGTATGGAAGTATGCTGATACAACTTGGTCAAGGCCTCCCACATCTCGTGCCATATTCTTTTCGGCAATATGTAGTACTATATGATCCTTGACCCTGTCAAGGATGGTACTCTTGGCCCTCACCATTGCTTCCTCATACATGTCATTGTCAGTTGGGTCAACTAGGACCGCTTTCGTCTTTAAGGCGAAGTACTTGACATGATTTCTGTCAAGTACGGATGAGATTATGGCCTTCTAGACTACGAAGTTTGAGGCTCCATCCAGTCTGTGCTGGTCTCTTACTCCGTGTAGTGCCATTCCGTTGCTCTTCTACTTCCCTCTTGGAATTTCTCGATGTGACTCCCTGTGAGCCTCGATTTCCCTCCTGGAAATCCTTCTGCCAATGTCGAGATGCTCCCTACTCTGATTGTCTGTGCAACTGCACCATTGATCCAGATTTCTCGGCTAGAAATCCTCGGTAGCAACTCCATCCTCGTGGGCCTTGCCCTGTTCGGTACTGTTCTGACAACAATACCCCACCAGCTCCACTCTGCGACTTATCCACAACCTCCTAAAACGCAGGAACCAAAAGGTGAGAGCTCCTAGGCTTTGCACAGTCCCAACACCAACAATCTAGCTCCCTAATCCAATTGTGTCAGTCCTCCTGGCCTCTGTGCGAGCATTTCTTTGCCTCACTCAACCTCTACGCAACCTCTTCTTGGCCCGAACTTGATGACGCAGGCACTGTGTCACCCCTTCCTTGCTATTTTGCTACTAGGAACAACTTTTGTCGCTCAGGACAACTGTTTTTTGCTGCTGCTGCTCTGCTTGGCTGATGCTCTCAGTTCTCCTGTGATCTGCAACCTGGCTCTGATACCATGTTGAAGTTTTTAAGTCTACCAGTTAGAAACCCTCCATGTACTTTCTGATTTATTCCTTCCTACTTGTTCTGATTAATTAACAAGTTATTTACCATGTAAATACTGAAAATAAACACAGTACATGCTCAACTCATTACAGATCATCAACTGAGGAAAGAGAAACAAGCACTGAAATGAAATCATTATTTTTGGACTAATGTCCCCGGAAAAACCCAATGCGGGAAAACCGGTTTAACTATCTGAGGGATTGATTTATTAAGTAGTTTCATAATACAATTTGGGTGCCAAATCTGGCTCACCCAACAGAGAAAAATCTCGGCAGTAGTACCTCTCCTTCAGAGGCAGATGCTCCTGTTGAAACCCTGGATAAACACTCCGGTAGCTCATCAGCTCCAATCTGCCCCACGAAAAAACCCCAGCGTCAGCCTCTTCTACCCTTTGCGTCAGCTTTCCAGACAGTTCCTGGCAGTTCCAGCTTTTGCCCTCTCTGTCAGCTTTCCTGACAGTTCTGGTAGTTCCTGGCATTTGGCTGTTCGCGGTAGTTCCGAATTCTGCCCTCTGTGTCAGCTTTCCCGACAGTTCTGGTAGTTTCCGTCAGTTCCGAATTCTACCCTCTGCATCAGCGTTCTTGGCTGTTATGACAGTTCCCGACTGTTCCTTCTGTTCCCAGCAGTTCTCGACAGTTCCAGTTGTTCCTGATAGTTCCGTCTTCTACCCTCCGCGTCAGCATTCCTAGCTGTTCCCAACAGTTCTGTCTTCTACCCTCTGCGTTAGCGTTCCTGGCTGTTTCGTCTGCTACCCTCTGCATCAACGTTCTCGGCTGTTTCGGCAATTCCCGACTGTTCCTGGCAGTTTTGGTTTCTGCCCTCTGTGTCAGCTTTCCCGGCTGCTGCGCTGATCCTCCTGGCACTATCTCTACCTCTCTGCTTCTTATTCACTGGCCCTCAGTGGCAACTCCAGATAACTCTCTCAACTTTCTCAGCAAACCCAACCCCAGAAAGTCGAAATCTTGATTTTTTGGTGTGTTCTCCAAGTGACACTCAAGCCTCCTCTTATACTTTTCTCTTTGACAAATCAACAACCAAGATTAAGTTCCTAATCAAACGCTGAGATTAGTTCTGGCTTGATCCATGACTTTTAGACCATTCTAACACAGTTTTATATTAATTCACATTAATATTTTAATTTCCCTAAGTTTAGACTTAGGTATTCCATTAAAAATATTAATTATTTTAATATCTCCCAAACTCTTTAGAATCTGCCCAAACCCTTTGTGGGTATTGGAGATCTCATGTGCCTTAGTCTCTCCACCAAATTTCGTGGCTAGAGCACATCCGATGCTACCCTAAATCAACATCCTATTCCCATTCCTCCATTTTATTGCAGGCAAGAAACTATAACTCCACCAAAGTTCAAAGAATCAAAACTTCAAACATCATGGCTATATGGCTTGGAATTCAGTTGGTGTTGGTTCCATTTTTTGTTATTATGCTGTTGGAGAGTAGAAGTAGGAGGGTTGATGAAGAGGGTGAAGAAGTGGGTAGTGGTGGATTTGAAAATCCTGGAGAGGAGTACCTTGGTGAGGAGGAGAGTGGAGATGATGAGGGCACAACAACCAAATTAGACCAAACACCATTGTGGAAATATGTTTCTAGGCTTGAAAGAGGGAAAGGGGGTGGAACCACTAAATTCACATGCCTCCATTGCAAAAAGACATACACAAGTTCATACACTCGTGCCATAAAGCATCTCTGTGGGAAAATTCCATGGGATGGAAGTAAACAAATAGTAACCAAAACTTGGGGAAGTTTGTGACAACATCAAAGAGCCAAATACATAAGGGAAGAGGAAGAAGCCCATTACAAATCTAAAAGATCAAAGGGTGAATTTGAACATGACACCACTAGCCCACAATCACATAGACTAAGAGCTCCATCAACATCCTCCCATGGCAGTGGATATGGAGGCATAGGAACAAACATCCCTTTAAGGTGTAGAACCATATAAAATTTCCTTGACGAAGGGTATAGGAATGATGTGGATTCAAAAATTTACCGGTTTCTCTATGTTTGTGGGATACCATGCAATGTTCTTCACTCACCTTATTGGCATGAAAGGGTTTATGGTATTAATGATGCCCCCAAAGGATACAAGAGCCCTGGGTATGACAAGGCTAGAACCGTAGGACCTCATCATGAAAAAGCAAAAATAACACATGCTTTGGGTAAAGTGACAAGTTCTTGGAATGACCATGGGGTATCCATTGTATTTGATGGATGGACAAATGTAAAAGGCAAGCCATTGATAAGTGTTCTTGTTGTGTCTACTAGTGGTGCAATCTTCCTTTCAACATATGGTTACTCGGAAAAGTTCAACACTACCATCAACATTATAGAACCATAGCCTCAAACATCTGAAAGAATTGGGCCATTCAATGTCATCCAAGTCATCACTGATAATGCTTCTAATTATAAGGCATAAGGAGAAATTATTGAGGATAGATACCCCAACATATGTTGGTCTTGGTGTTTGGTTCACACAATGAACCTTTTGATGCATGATATTATTAAGAACAAACACCCTCAATACAAATGGATTGATAATTTGTACAAGAAAGACAGTAGAATGATAAAATTTATTACCAATCATAGCAAATACCCATTGGATTTTTCACAGTTACTCAAGTTTGGAGCTGTTGAAGATTGCGAAGGCTAGATTTGCTAGCTATTATGTCACCTTCAGGTGCCTTTTGAAGGTAAGAGAGTCATTGGCTAGCATGGTATCAAGTCAAGACTCAAAACTGATAGCTATTAAAGGACATGGCTCCAATTGTAGTTGACATGCAAGGTTTTGAAGAGGTGGAGAACACTGCTCATGATGGTCTCTTTTGGGCATGTGTGAGTCGCTCAAGTTTGGAACTGTTGAAGATTGCGAAGACTAGATTTGCTAGCTATTACCTCACCTTTAGGCGGCTTTTGAAGGTAAGAGAGTCATTGGCTAGCATGGTATCAAGTCAACGCTGACAAGTATTAAAGGACACAACTCCAATCGCAGTTGACAAGCAAGGTTTTGAAGAGGTGGAGAACACTGCTCATGATGGTCTGTTTTGGGCTCGTGTGAGGGAAGTTTTGCAATTCACCAAGCCCATTCATCACATGATTTGTTTTTGTAGATACAGATGCACTAGTGAATGGGGAGGTGTATGAGACTGAGTAGATGGATAACATGTTGGGGAAAATAAAAGATATTGTTTAGCAAAAGGATCCCAACTTGTATGATATTATTCACAAATTTGTGTGTGCACGGTGTGATAAACTTAATGTTCCACTACATTCCTTGGCATATATCCTTATGCCAAAATACTACTCTCCATCTTGGTTGGGAAAACCTGCACCTGGGGGTGGGGTTAGGTCCAAACCCCATACATGTCTAGAGGTACATAATGGGTATATGACAATGTTAGACAAGTTTGTCCCTGAGATATATTTACTTGTCTTTTCTAGTTTCGAGTAGTTTTTATAACTGTTGACTCTTTCATATTTATTATGATATTTTTTGGAAACAATATATGACAATTTAAGTTTGAAGTTTGAAGTTGGCAACTATAACTCATTGGTAATGAATTATGAATATATTATATGATGCTTCGTGAAATTTGAAAGTTGAAACATTTCATTTCTTGTTAGGTATTCTTTGTTATCGTTTGGTTACTTGGTAATGGTAATGGTTACAAGTACAAGTCAACTTTAGTGATCAATGATGATAAATGTTATATATTGAGTTTTGAAAGCTTAAAACTTTAAGATTGATGAATCATGAGACTCGATATGTTGTATGTTGCTAACTTGTGGTTGTGGTTCATGAAGATTGTAACTTCTAGATGATAGATGTTATTATTTTTATGGTTCAATCCATGATTTTATGCTTTTTATATCTAATTCATCATCCTACATGCTTTTGTTGACATATATGCATCAAAATATATAGAAATATATATTATATAAAAATTTGCTCCCGATTCAGGATTTTTTGAAAATGTTGCTCCCTGCTTCCGCTCCCGCTCCCAAGTAACCTTTTCTGTTGGTACCATCAGAAGCAATCCCATGGAAACGTTTTAACCACTTATGTTTTTTAGGCATACAAAGTTGATACCCTAATATCCCATCTTGGTCAGGGGAGACATGGTGTAATGTACCCAAGGATTTATGCTAGTAGCCATATTGATTTTGTCATGGACTGAAACATTAGGGGAATTCTTCTTTGATTTCTAAGGATGGGATCATGCTCCTCATGCTTGATGATTAAGGAGTTGCCAGATGAGAAGTTTTAACATAGGCTTTGGGATACTCTCATCGAAATTTATTGAAGCATAGACTTCATATTTTGACGAGGTGGACCAAACTCCTCCTTGGAAATGACACCAAAGATGTTCCCACGAAATATAGTAGGCCCGGTGCAAAGTTTCACTAGGTGGGGCTAGACCACCAAAGACCTAAATAGGTTATAGGGAATAGCGACTATAACTAGAAATAGAGGCACAACTAAAAATCAAGTGTTTTAAGGGTCTCCACAGGAATGAGATAAAATGAAATGAATAGTTGGTACAAGAACTACTAGTAATGAAATGCCATAGGCATAGGTGTAAAAGTATGTTTTTCAAAGAGGGAAAAATCTATAGTTCCCTATTGATTGAAAGAGACTGAAGCTAAATAGAACAAAGTAGGTGAGGGGTATACCACATGTCTCACTCAGATACATTATAGAAGAAGATTATATGTAAGGAACGTGGGGAATTTGTCTAACGGTTGGGAGCATAACTTGCTCAACCATTCATAAAGGCGTTGTCCTCAAAGCTTCAACTCAGGATGTTGTTGCATGAAGAGTTCATCTTCATATGTAATGTCCCTTCTGAAATTAAATTGTTACAAATTTATTTATTCTACAATTTCGACAATTTTGGAGGCCATGGGACCCATGTGATTATTGGAAAAGACCTAAGAAGGAAAAAGGGGCTGAAATGTTTTGTTGGCATAGCATGGGGCCACCCACATGAGGAAATATGGACCACCTTAAATGGAAGTTCGAATGACTAAGGAGGAAAAGAGGCTCAACCTCATTTGGTATCTTTTGACATATTGAATTCAATCTTAGTTGCTCGAGCTGCGTAGACCGGTTACTGTGCTGTTTAGCGCAATGTTGTGAAAATCGCGATCGGGATTAAATCAGCGCGGGGAACAAATAGGAAAAATCGGGAAAAAATTGTTTGGTACAAAAATATTCATTTTTTTTTCATTTTTTTTAATATCTAAAGTTAAAAGTTTATAAAATCGTGCTGCCCCGACCCTCCCCACGATTTTTTGGTAAAAATCGCGATTTTTTCAGTAAAAATCGACAAAAAAAAATTTAGGCGATTTTTTTGTATAAAAATCGTGATTTGATTGGCAAGGTGAAAATATCGCGATTTTTTCATTAAATCGTGATTTAATCGCGATTTTCACAACACTGGTTTAGCGCACGAGTGTCTTCGAGCAGAGATCTTGTTAAAATTGGCAACTAGGGCCAAACTCTATATGGGTCACCTTATTTATGACAACTAATATTTTCTTGGATTCCTCTCTCCGAGAGATGTAGGATTGATCTAAAGATCATCCGATTCGGACATGTAAAAATGGAGATATGAATTTATTTGTATTATTGACAAATTGTCAAGGTTGGCCAACAGACAAAACATGGATTTTTACCCCCATATCATCCTCAACATTGCATATAAAAGGAGGAGACCTCAAGTCATTATTCCATCATTTCATCCTCACATCTCTCTCTCCCCTCACTTGATTGGGTATGCTAATCTGGGCAGCATCTCTCACATGTGCGAAGGAAGAAAGAAGATATTTGTTTGGGCTGCGTTGACCAGTTTAACTGAAGCTGTTTTGGGCTACATTGACCAACGTTGACCTCTCCTTGACTGCGCTATAGTTGTTGCTGCTTCTCCTTCGCATGCCGCAGATTTTGGCACGGAAATCGAGGTGATATGAGCTCTGGTTTGACCAGCATTGACTGCCATAGTTACTAGCTGCAGTCTGACTTTTGTTGACCAACATTTGACTGGATTTTCGGTGCTGTTTTGGACTGTTTGGGTTTGCTGTTGGAGGCCGAAGCTGACTGGGTTTGACCAAGCTGCTTGAAGGAAGAATTGTGCCCTGTTTGACCAACATTGACTTTTCTAGTTAGGGCTTTACTGCGCTGTTATAAATGATCAGATTTGTAAATTTGTACTATCTTTCTCTGCTGAACTATTGAAGAATATAAGAAGAATTGATCAAGAGTTTCTCCACATTGGGGTTTGTCCTTGGCTAGTGCCACATCTTGTGTCCTCTTGTCTTGGCTTGTCTTCCACTGTTTATGTTTATGTTCTATCTGCATTTTACTATCACGCTGATATGATTGCTAAATTGGATTTTGATATTGGGCTAATAAAGAAATTGAAGTAAATTGCTCTTAAGCATAGAACATACCAAAAATTAACATGGTATCAGTGGTGAGGTGAAGACAAAGCCCAAGCAAGAGTGAAAGTGCAATCACCGAAGACAGTTGGACAAGGACAAAGGCTCAATGGGTTCCTCATCCCACTTCCCGTTTGAAGACAAGCTCTGTGAAAAGTCTGATTTTCATGGATGGAAGATGTCTTTTGAGCTGACATTGGAAAAACAAGAAGTGTTGGATTATGTGGGGTAAAATCCTTGAGCCTCCTTCAAATGTACCGACTGCTAAAAAGAACAAGTACAACAATGTTGAAGTCAAAGCGAAGAAGATTATCAGAGATTCCATTGACAAGCGACTGGTGGCCTACATCTCCGATTTGAACACCTCCAAAAAGATCTATGACAGGTTGGTCAGCATGTTGAAGGTTAGTGATGCAAATCAAAATTTATTTCTTAAAAATAAATTTAAGGATATTAAGTTGGGCAAGGATGAGGATTTTCAATCCTACTTCTTAAGGAGAATTGAGATCAAGAATGATCTTCTATTGATTGGAGAGGTCATTCCATGAACTTACTTTCACTACTCTTGGAGGACTCCCACCCAAATGTTATATATTTAGAACCACTATTCTCAATAATGATCGAATCCTGGGATTTGAAGAATTGATGTCGAAATGCATTCAAGAAGAAACAAGAATGGTGGAGCAAGAAATGCCTTCTAATAGAGGCAACCCCATTGCTTTCTCTGCTCATGCCAAAAGGAGATCTAAGGGTGGAAGGAAGGGAAGATGCTTTGTTTGCAATAAGTTTGGCCACTATGCAAGAGAGTGTCCAAATAGAAGGGACACATCACATGATGATGATCACAACCATTCTAGGGGCAACTCTAACAACAACAATCAAAGGAATGGCAGGTTCAATGGCAAAGAAGAAAGGAATATGGGACATCAAGGAAATGGTCAACCCTACAAGAAAGCAAGGAACTCCAAGTATGACGAATCAAATGTTGTTAACAATAAGCAAGAGGAATACTATCTTATATCGACCCTCTGCACTACCTCTCCTCCAGACTCTTTGCGGAATTGGCTAATTGATAGTGGTGCCTTAGGGCACTTCACCGTGTATAAGGAAGCTCCCTCTAATCTGATAGAGAAGGAGACAAACCTAGAGATTATTCTTGGAGACGATGCCACCTATCCTGTGAAGGGAATAGGGAATGTCACCCTTCAATTGAATCAGGGTAACACGATCATTTCCAAGAAGTTCTATATGTACATGATCTCAAGAAGAACGTGGTGTCCATTTCGGCAATGGAAGACAAAGGATACAAGGTAGCATTCATTGATGGAAAGGTACGTGTTTGGAAGAGGAATTTTAAAGATGCTTTTACTCTTGGGTTCCTGGTGGACACTTTGTATCAAGTTGGAGGAAGTCCATTGGAAGCCATGTCTTGCGACACATCTCTACAATTTAAACTATGGCATTGGAGGTTTGCCCATCTTCATTAAAAGGCTCTTCCCGATGTGAGACAGATGGTGACAGGTATGCCAGAGTTCAAAGTAGAGCGTGTAGGTATATGTCCGGGATGTGCCGAAGGAAAACTTACAAGGGGACCATTCCCCTGAAGCAATAGCAAGACCACCGATATATTGTAGTTGATTCACTCACAATTGCTCCACCGATATAATAATATAACCCTTAGAATTGCTAGGTCGATTTTCCATGTTGGGTTTTTCCGGGGATGATTGTCCAAAAATAATGGTGTCCCTTGCGTGTTTGTCTCAGTTGATCATCTGTAGATGGTTGAGACTGTACTTGTGTTTATTTTCAATATTTATATGGTTAAATAACTTGTTAAGTAATTAAACAAGTAGATGAAATAAACTAGAGAGTATAGATAACATTTCTAACGGGTAATTCTTAGAAATTTCAACATGGTATCAGAGCGTTGTAGATCACATGAGAGCTGAAGGCACCAACTGAATTAGAGAATTTGCAGCAGAAACAATTGTGCGGAGTGACAGAAGTTGTTTGTAAGCAGAAAGCAGCAGAGAAGGGGTGACGTAGAGGGCTTGTGCCATTAGTTCGAGCTAGAGAAGGGGCCAACATAGAAGCAATGAGAGGCAGAAGAGGCTCACGAAGAGCCACGTGATCCCACTCAGCGAAGTAGGAGTGATGCAGTTGGCTAGTGGAGTGATTCAACCACTGCCGAGATTGCGCAGAGCCTAGAGGCTCAATTCTTCAGTTTCCGGGGCATAGGAAGTTGTGGGCAGATTGTGGAGTGTGAAGCTGGTGGGTTGTTGTTGCTGTTGAGGTAGAACAGTACCTAACAGGACAAAACGAAGGTAGAAGGGAGTCACTACCTAGGTGGATTTCTAGCCAAGAAATCCAGATCAGTGTTGCAGGTGCATAGGAGATCGGAGAGGTGCGACTCGACGGTTGGCAGGAGAATTTCCAAGAGGGAAATCGATTCTTAGAGGGAGTCTAGCAGAGAACTTCCACGAGGGAAGTAGCAACTCAGAGGGAGTTGAAGAGAACTTCTAGAGGGAAGTAGAGACTCAGAGGAGTCGAAAGGAAGAGTAGAGAGATGGCCATGAATGGATTGAGGGATCAGGACAGGCTAGACAGGGAGTCCAACTTTGTCATCTTGAAAGCCAGGATCCTGTTCGTTCTAGATAGACATCGCATCAAGGCCTTCTCCTTGAGAACCATGGCTATCCCAGTTGACCTAGCTAAAAATGAAAGGTATGAGGATGCGATGGCCAAGGTGAAACGTATAATCCTTGATGGGGTCAAGGATCATGTGGTCCAACATATTGCCGAGAAGGAGACGACAAAGGAAATGTGGGACACCTTGAAGACATTGTACCAGCACACTTTCGTGGAGAGGAAGATGCTACTGGAGAATCAACTGTATCATACCAGATGCAAGAGGGGCAACAAATAGATCACTTCCTTGGCAGGTTGAAGGAGATCTGGGACCAATTGACTTTTATAGGGGCTATGCTGGATCAGGAGTTGATGATGAGGACCGCTCTAAACGCGGTCTCCAAGGAGTGGGAGACATTCGTCCAATGTATTCTGGGAGAGTGAATCTTCCAGATTGGGAAGAATTATGGGCGACTCTTCGCCAAGAAGAAAATCCGATGGCTGAGCAAGACGGGAAGTAGTAGCAAAGGAGCCCGAGTCAAGAAAGAGGATGAAGAGGATGCAACTCTGGCATCTGCGAGGAAGCTAATAAAGAGGAAGAAAAAGGACCTCCCCAAGATTAAGTGCTTCAACTGTGGGGAACTGGGACATTATGCAAATCAGTGTCCGAGGAAGAAGAATAAGGGAGAGGCGTCTGACTCAAAGGAAACGCCAATGAAGGCGGAAAAGGAGGTAGAAGAGGATGACAATTGTGCTGTGAGTGCTGATGTACCTCTAAAGAAGAGGTGGGGAGCCATCGAGCTGTAGTCAGGAAGACAACATGTGATGAGGGGCAGGATCCTTGAGGTACTCAAACTCTTGGATTATACCTGGGTACGAGAGCCCCAAAATGAGAGTAGCAGGATGGCGGATGTCGGTAGAAGTAGATGCGGATGAAGTGACAAAGTGTGCTAGAAGTGTAGTAGTCCCTGGCAATGTAGAGAGGGTTGCAGTAATGCGAGAGGCACAGAGGATGTTGCAGTAGTGCAGGATGGCACAAAGAGGTTTGTAGCAGTGTGAGAGGCACAAAGTTGTTGCAACAACGAAGAGGCAGCAGAGGGAGCACAGTATAGCGGCAGAGAGAGCTTTAGCATTGAGAGTGTTTCTAGCTTGACAGGGATGTCAGTAGTTGGGTGGATTAGTTACTTACTTCTCAGTAACTGAGTTGCAATGCAGTAGTACGATGCAACATGATGAGAGGGGGTTGCAGTGCAGATGTGTTGGGAGAAAGGACGAGCAACAACATTGATGCAGAAGGAGTTGCTGTACGGGTGTAGCAGTGGTAGTGGCAGATCCATGGGTAGCAGTATAAGATGCAGCAGTGCAGAGGATGTTGGGTGGGGAGGCTTAGTATCAACACAAGTATCGGTGTTGTATAATCATAGTGATACTCAATGTGGAGTATTACTAGAGCATAGTCCTCGCTAAGAGGGGGTGCTGATTTGGGGTAGCATCGGATGTGCTCTAGCCATGAAAATTGGTGGAGAGGCTAAAGCACATGAGATCTCCAAGACCCAGAAATTGTTTCGGCATATTCTACCCGGTTAAGGAGATATTAAAATAATTAATATTTTTAACAGAGTTCCTAAGTCTAAACTTAGGAAAAATAAAATATTAATGGGTACTAATATAAAACTGGGTTAGAAGGTTCTAAATGACATGGATCAAGCCAAATTTAATCTTAGCTATTGATTAGAGATGTAATCTTAGTCGTTGAAGGACCAACAGGAAAAGTATAAGAGGAGGCTTGAGGGTTAGTTGGAGAAGACACCAGAGTGATTAGTCATTCGATTTTCTAGAGCGGTGTTTTCCAAGAGAAATAGAATCAGTGATCAGAATTGCAGCGAGGGGCAATGAGTACGAGGAAGAAAGGAAGAGATAGTGCCAAAAGCCTAGTGCATAGGCAGAGAGGCAGAAGGAGCCACGCAGAGGCTAGCAGAGATTGCGCAGAGGCCAGAAGGGCCTGCGTCATCCACGCAGAGTTTGTAGGAGTGACAAAGAGAGCCAGAGAGGCTACGCAGAGCCTCAGAGGGTTGACGCAAAGGGTTTTAGGCTAACACAGAGGCTAGGAGGGCTGGCACAAAGCCTCAGATTGTGCTTGAAAGGGTTTCATGGGGTAGACTTTCCGAATATCTGCTTCCGAATAGAGATGTATTACTGCTAGATTATTTTCTCTATTGGGTGAGCCAGTTTTGTACCAAGTTGTACTCAGAAAGACTACACAATAATATAACCCTCAGAATTGTTGCACCGATTTTCCGAAGTTGGGTTTCTCTGGGGATGATTGTCCAAAAATAATAGTGTCCCTTGTGTGTTTGTCTATTCTTTCAATTGATGATCTGTAGATGGTTGAGATTGTACTTGTGTTTATTTTCAGTATTTATATGGTTAAATAACTTGTTAAGTAATTACACAAGTAGGTGAAATAAACCAAAGAATACAAATAAAAATTCTAACGGGTAATGCTTAGAAATTTTAACACTGACTTCATGTCAGTAAGAGTGGTATGACACACTCTCTTTATTGGAACTGACTTCAGGTTAGTAAGAGTGGTATGAGACACTCTTTTGTCCGGGGTTGACTTCGGGTCAATAGAGAATGGTATGATACATTCTCGATCACTTCTTCTTCATGGTTCAGCAGAGCAAAGCAAAGCAGAGTAGAGCAGTGCAGAGTAGTGCATTGATGGCAGAGATAGTACTGACTGGCAGATGGATTAGCAGATGGAGTTCTCCTTAGTTGAGAGGGAGTGTTAAAATTGGCAGCTAGGGCCAAACTCCATATGGGTCACCTTATTTATGACAACTGATATTTTTCTTGGATTCCTCTCTTCGATGGGTGTAGGATTGATCTAAAAATCATCCGATTCCGACATGTAGAAATGAAGATATGAATTTATTTGTATTATTGACAAATTGTCAAGGTCGACCAGTAGTCAAAACATGGATATTTACCCCTAGATCATCCTCAACATTGCATATAAAAGGAGGAGACCTCAAGTTATTATTCCATCATCTCATCCTCACATCTCTCTCTCCCCTCACTTGATTGGGTACACTAATTTGGGTAGCATCTCTCACACGTACGAAGGAAGATCTCTGTTTGGGCTGCATTGATTAGTTTGACCGAAGTGCAGAAGTGCTGTTTTGGGCTGCGTTGACCAGCTTTGAGCTCTCCTTGATTGCGCTGTAGGTGTGGCTGCTTCTCCTTGGTAGGCTGCAAATTTTGGCACAGAAGCCGAGTTGATCTGACCTCTGGTTTGACCAGTGTTGACTGCCCTAGTTATTGGTTGCAGTCTGACTTTTGTTGACCAACATTTGATTGGATTTTTCGAGGCTGTTTTGGATTGTTTGGGTTTGTTGTTGGAGGCCGAAGTTGATTGGTTTGACTAAGCTGTTTGAAGGAAGAATTCTACCATGTTTGACTAACGTTGACTTTTCTGGTTAGGGCTTTATTGTTGTTGTTATAAATTACCAGATTTGTAAATTTGTACTCTCTCTCCGTTGAACTATTGAAGAATATAAAAAGAATTGATTAAGGGTTTCCCCGCATTGGGGTTTGTCCCTGACTGGTGCCACATCTTGTGTTCTCTTGTCTTGAGTTGTCTTCTACTGTTTATGTTTATGTTCTATTTGCATTTTACTATCATGCTGATGTGATTGCTAAATTGGATTTTGATATTGGGCTAATAAAGAAATTGAAGTAAATTGCTCTTATGCATAGAACATACCAAAAACTAACAGATCTCAACCCTTGGTTCAGTGGATTTCGAGTACCAACCCTAGAAGTGAGTTCTTCATCTCAGTTCGTAGAAGCAGCAAGGAGACGAGTTACAACGACTGTAAGTCGAGTACCGGCGGCAGGGGGAGTAAGAACAACGCAGGGACTGTGCAGTCACAATGTGAGGCAGTCCGGGAAGTTGGGGAGATAGGAGCATCCTTCATAATTTTCAGGAGTATAGAGGGCAACTACAGACAAGAGGGCCATCCTATATGTAGCTCTCATTTCATCACATGCAGGATTGCGCCATCTCCTCCATGACTGCGTAGTCATTGGAGTGAAACTCTTTGGGGCAACACCGTCCGGGGGAGTTTGGAGCTGGGATGTTGGGAGATCATTTGGAGGGCCATTTGAGGAGGATTGCTAGAGTTGAGAGAGAAGAGATTGATAGGATCATTCACAACAATAGAATTCGAAACTGGAGGAGGACCAAGCTGTGAAGGATCAATTTTTGAAGGTTGGAACCTAGGGAAACTCTTTCTGGGTTTTTCTGGGTTTTGGGCAAGGATCACACTCCTAATTTTATAGAATTTTCTAGGCAGATCTAAGCGGTCAAACAGGGATCCCAATAGGAGCTAAGGGGAATTTGAGCCAAAATTCCGATGTCAACATTTGACCAATTCCTTCATGGGTTATTTTGGGTTTTCTGCGTAGAGGTTGGGACTAATTTCACAAATTTTTTTGGGCAACAAGGCTCGCTCTAGCAACAAATCATTTCAGGCAGCAACAACTTTCTAGGCAGTAACAACACAACTCTTGGGCCAGGTTACGAGTAGATTTGAGGAGGGTGTTCCATTGTTCATTTTAGGATTTTGCTAGCTTACCTAGAGCAATCCCAGGTGCACACATTCCAACACCAATTTAATAAAATGAGTAGACAATGCAATTTTGTTGCCAATTTTATGGTCTGTTGGTTTGATTTAATTTTATGGTGTTGCTTTTATTGTTCGCTTTGCATAGCATTATTTTTCCTAGTTTGAAACATTACAGTGGTAGCAGAGCATGACCTTGGCCCAGTTATGGAATTAGCCAGAAGATCATGGAAGCTTTGGGTATGAGTCCAAAGTGATCGGTGAAATCGGAGACAAACCCATGGCTCAAGGGAAATCTAGTATGCAAAATTTTTGGGGTAGAATTCATTGGGACGATGAGAGGTTGGGCTAGTTGAGGAGGGTGACATACGAAACCCATCCTAACCCTTATAATAGAGACTTTAGAGGTGAGCAGGCCATGGGGGTGTAGCCATCTACATAATGTGGGGAAAGTTGACCAGATCAGGGCACCAGATCTCCTGAAAAGGAGCAGGCAGGACAGAGACGATTAGAGGGTGAGACTAGGGGGCACTTTTGCTGGTGGAGTCCTGGCTTTAGATATCAGGAGCTTGAGGAGGAGGTTGAGCATGATGCTAAGAGCCCACAGGATGGGGGGGGGGAGCACATCGATATACCTGGTGTGGTGCAAGAGTCACCTTTATTGGAGACCTCTTTGGTAGCCCTAGTTGACGCCTTGGCGAAGAGGATAAGGCCTACACACATAGAGTCATCTGTTGAGGGGGTGCCACTGATGACGTATTTGGAGCTATGACCGAGTTTACAGGTGATAGATGCCCACGAAAATTTCACTAGTTTCAGGCTGACCTTCTAGCATTACAAAGGAAGGTCGCGTTAGTGCGTGAGGCTATTTTGCAGCAGAATGAGGAACTAGAGGGCATGAGAGCGGTTTGTGCTAAGTTCACGACCAAATTGACTGACGTTGGGGAGCAGTTGGATTCCCTACTGGTGCAGCTAGAGTGCACGTTGGGGCGTGAGAAAAGCCCTCTTCGGGCATACATAGATGGGGTTGGCAACACTGTTAGGTTAACTTGGCCCATTGGACAAGAGGGATAGAGCTACCTAGTCAGATTTCATGTATTGACCAGGATAGCGAGATGAGATGACCTAAGTTGCACAAGGTGCAATGCCCGCATGCTGGGGTTGTTCTATGTGCAGAAGTTCATGCGTTCGATCCCTCTCTTGGGGTTGGATGGCGAGAAATTATGAGGTGGTACCCTGTGAAGTGGGCTATGGAGATGGTGGTGGACATGGGTGTAGCTCAGCAGGAGCTTCCAAGCATTGGGGATACCGACAGTGCAGACTGGCATTGGGTTCCCAATGGGACTACCTATGATTTCCCAGGTATATCAGTTGATTGCAACCTAGATGGTACAATTGACCTAGCAATTGAGCGCGCACATTTGCTAGGGGAGTCTCGGTCAGCACCAGTGGCCAACCAATTTATAAAAAGACTCTTTTGGTTGTCTTGGTATGGCATTTGTACATGTGATCATTGGGTGGTCAACACACTCTGGCATGAGTTTGTTGGAGGAGGTGGCATTGGCAGGCCACCAGATGGTGGCTTGTATGGAGCTAGGGATTCTTCGCTTTTGTGTGGGACACAGAGGAGCAAATCAGTGGTGACATCGCTGCTGACACCTGGGGAGATTCACTTCTTGGGTCCGTTAGGGAGGACTTGAAGGGGAGGTCCCCTCATGGGAGAACATGGCGATGCGATAGTGGAGGTGATGATACGGGTTGGATGCGGGCTGACGCATATGGACATAACTTTAGGCCATCACATTCAAGGATGGGTAGGAGCATCTAGCATGGAGCAGTGGTCTGCATATGGGCATGGAGGGAGTGGGAGTGCCTCACGTCGCATTGAGTACATGCGGGGAGTGACATGTATAGTGGCACAGGCGGGACACAAGATGGTACAAGATGGCATAGTCGTAGTCGATGGTATCAAGTGGTGTACAGGGGTAGGCCGTGGTGTACAATGGCATGTCCAGGAGTAATAGGATGATCAGTGGCATGCAAGGGTGTATAGTGCTGCATAGCAAGGTTTTGGAGTCTTAACTCTAGGGAGACCCTTGGACGGAAACACTAGACATACCTTTGGGCATAGTTTACCAATGATCGACAGGGACATACATGAGGGATACTTGATGGTATCTGTTGAAATTTCTAAGTCTAACTCGTTAGAAATTCTTCCTGCACTATTTGGTTTATAACACCTACTTGTTTATTTCTTAACATGTTATTTAACCATATAAACATTGAAAATAAACACAAATGCAGTCTCAACCATCTAAAGATCATCAATTGAAAGAATAGACAAACACACAAGGGACACTGTTATTTTTGGACAATCGTCCCTGGAAAAACCCAACTTGGGAAAACTAGTGCAACAGTTCTGAGGGTTTTATTATTAAGCAACTTTCTTGAGTACAACTAGGGTGCCAAATTGGCTCACCCAACAAAGATACCTATCTGGCAGTAATACCTCTCTTTGGAATCAGATATTTAGCAAGTCTGCTCCTCGAAACTTCTCGAAATGCCTCTTTGAGGTACTGTGTCAGCCCTTCTGGCCTCTGCGTCAGCTTGGAACCCTTTGCGCCAGCCTTCTGATGCTTTGTGTTGGCTCTCTAGCCCCTTGCGTCACTCACTCATGCCTTCGTAGCCTCTGCGTAATCCCTCTGACACTCTTCGTGGCTCCTATTGGCTTTGCGTAGGCTTTATTATCTCTGCACTGGTCCTTCGGCACTATCTCTGCCTCTTTGCTATGCACTCACTGCCCCTTGCTGGAACTCTAATCATTGGTTCAATTTCTCTCAGCAAACTTCACTCCAGAGAATGGAATTGACTGATCAATGTTGGTGTATCTCCAACTGACCCTCAAGCCTCCTCTTATACTTTTTCTGTTGCGTCTTCAACGATCGAGATTAAATCTCTAATCAATGACTAAGATTAGAGTTGGCTTGATCCATGTCATCTAGAACATTCTCACCTGCTTTTATATTAATACCCATTAATATTTTATTTTTCCTAGGTTTAGACTTAGGAACTCCATTAAAAATATTAATTATTTTAATATCTCTTTAACTAGGTGGAATTTCCCCAAACCATTTCTGGGTCTTGGAGATCTCATGTGCTTTAGTCTCTTCACTAATTTCATGGCTAGAGCACATCTGATGCTACCCCAAATCAACAATATCTGCGGGGACTCACAAGTCTGATCCTCTTCTATATCCCTCACGAACGCAGTTGATTTTGCTGTCGACTTTCTGCACTCTGGGCATGAGTAGTGGGTGACGAGGAGCTCACCCGAGATATTTGGGTGACACTCAACTCACTAGGGGGGAGACTTTTCCATAGTGGCATCGGGTTGGTGCTTCGGTTAACAACCACAGGTTGGGGGATGAGGTGATCATATGCTGGGGTGGCATGTTGTTCATCATCGAGCCTACGTCTAGGAAGCTAGTCACGAGGGAGACATGTGTCACTCTTTTCTTAGGGCATGTTGGGACCATGCATGAGTAGAGGATACCGGGTATGGCTGAGGTAGTTTTCCAGTATGTGTCTGGGCTCCAGACCTTATATTGGCACATTATCAAGAGGGAAGATGGTAGACCCAGGGGAGATGGTTGGCAGGGACAGGAGGGATCCACATATCTTGAGTCGATTACAAGTATTGAATACCCATCTTTTGGTTGCATTTAGTGGGTAGCTATTTGGTACTACACAGTGGCAGGCACAGGGCAAATTAGCATGCATTAGATTAGCCCATGATATATGGAGCCTATATATTGATTGCATGTAGGGACTAGAGATGAGGCATTGATGGATTCCTGTAGTTGTCAGAGCTGTGTTGCAGCAGGTCCAACTAGGGGATGCAAGGATTCAGTTGATTGATAGATCACTCTATCTCGTGATGGTCGGAGTCATGGCAGAGAGTGGTCTAGTTCATTCTGGTATTGGCACATGTGGGTACACAATGGCCTTCATTGGATGGCGGGGTAGGCTTTCTTTGTCGCTGCACTGTTTCGAGTTAGATTTAGATGGGTAGACTTTGGCATCATGGAGATGTTGGGGCAGGATGTGTCTCGCCTCTAACAGTATTCCATCATCGAGTTCCAAGAGAGGAGGATACAATGTACACACGATGGGCAGTCAGCTAGATCCAGAGGTGCAACGAGAACATGGTGGCACCCTTCTATGGCTAGCATGGGACCCAAACATCATAGTACTAGACAACTCAGCGACCATTAGGGGTCAACCGACTGCAACAGGGGGAGGTCACTCTGGTCTTCCTTTGGGCTTTAACGAGTCACCGATGGCGTGGGGAACATCTGGTGTTTATACCAGACAGGATAGTGAGTGGAGCGAGGGGAGCTTCAGGTGGGACAAGATGGATTGGGATCCTGGTATTGAGGGATTCTTTCATGTTAGGACAGTGCAGGGACATAGGATGACTCAACGACACGTTTGGGACCCCGGTATTACTGATGGTGATAGGGGTAATCAACAAACAGAGGAGGTGCTTGTTCAAGCATTGCTGGAGGACAAGCAATTTTTTGTGCATTAGAGGAACTTGCCAGATGAGGATGCCACTTGGGAGGGTGGACACATACGTGAGCATCCAGTGCTGAAGTTGCTTGGGGACAAGCAACATTTGGGAGGGGAGGACTGTAATGTCCCTTCCGAAATTAAATTGTTACAGGTTTATTTATTCTATAATTTCAACAATTTTGGAGGCCATGGGACCCATGTGATTTTGGAAAAGACTTAGGAAGGAAAAAGGGGCCAAAATGTTTTGTTGGCATAGTGTGGTAGCCACCCACATGAGGAAATACGCACCACCTTAGAGGGAAGTTCGAATGACTAAGGAGGGAAAGTCAAATTGCTAGTTGGAGGGGGCCCACATGGGAAAAGAGGCCCACAAATTATAAATAGAGGAGGCTCAACCTCATTTGGTA
>APFE030981066.1:72249-100127 GCA_000404065.3 Pinus taeda
CTATTTTTACATAAATTATGTTCATAACAATCTTATAGAGGGGTGCTTTACAAAAAATGCACTAGACTAATTCACAACAATGAGGCATGGCTCACTGTCACCACAACACACTACCCCTTGCTCTTTATGGACTTTCACTGATGGGAGGCTTGCCAATAAATATGTCACCTATGAGAAATATTCCAGGCTTAAAGGTTTAAGGTGACACTAGAGGCTAGTAAAGGATGGATCCTCTTAATTACAAGGCTCAATCAAGGGAAAGAGGACAATTTACATCCTCTAGAAAGGTCCAATTAGGGCACACTAGACGTAGGGCTTGAGAAATAACATGCAAAATGGATTACCCTAAGGTCAATATGCTAAGAAAAGGTTTCCAACAATGAGTATTAGCAATCCAATTGCCTATGAAACTTAAAAAATGTCCATAACTTGAAGCTTAGCAAAACTAGGGTTTTCCTAGGGAAAATTGGCTAGGTCAAGAGAATTAAGGCCTAAAATGGATAGATTAAAGACTAAAGGAGGTTGATTTTGAGGCAAACAAGTCTTCTCTTGATTTTTAATCCTTCCAACCCCCTAAATCCTCTCTCTGAGCCAATTTTCTCTAAGCTGTAGTTAGGTCACTTAACCTGAAGAGGGATGAAAATAGGAGAAAGAAAGAGAGCAAATTCAATTTTATGGATAGGATAAGATTTGATCACTGATTTGACAAGGCCAGTGCCTAGTCCTTGGGTTGATGGAGTCTACGGGTGTGATAGCTTAGCCAAATCATGCAAAGGAGTCTTTATGTTTTGATGCCCAAGCACAAAACGCTAACTATTATCTTTTTGAGGGATTAATATTCACTTGGGAGAGGTAATACAAAAGTTCACCAAGGAGATTGCCATTCACAATTGATGCATGAATAGTGTGTATAATGATGACATCTAGATTCTATATAATTAATCTTCATTAGCAAAGGCACAATAGAAAAACCCTAGATTATCAATTCATTCCATACATTAGACAACAAGATAATTTTTTAATCAAATTCAAGGCTCCTTGGCAACACAAAATGCATGAACAAGCCTTTCATTGATCCAAGATAACTTCTCCAATGCCAAGACAATAACACTCCAATACACAATGTGATCCATAGATCACATCTCTCTAAGATACAAGAGGGTTGAAAATCTCCAAGGAGGGCCGAAATAGTCACAAGTGATGATGAATAGAAATGAATGAGCCTCTACTCTATCTATATCAGGAGTAGGACGCAATATTAGCCTAATGACACCCCTAAAACCATTTTAATCACAAAATTGCTTGGTTTACAAGCCAACCCACTAGCTTCAATCATAAACTCACTAATAAGCCCACACGTGTGACCCACTAGCTTTCTAGGGTTGATGTTATGCATAAAATAAGCTCCAAAATTCATGTCCAAGTGTCGTGTGGTGTCCAAGATAGAAGCATGTAAAAATCGAGATTTGAGGGTTGGCCCTCAAATTCACCTCAATGGCTCTTCATGGTCTCAAGGTCAAGCTAGGGCAGCAAAACGTGGTCTCATTGGGTCTCCAAATGCTCAAAGTGTCCTTTTCTCTAGCATTCAGGGCTTCTCAAGTGCAACTAGCCCTCTCTAGTTGTTCCATTTATATACGAGAAGCAAAATTAATTAAATAGTGATGAGATAAAGAGACACATATGGACCACTGCTATTTGTACGAGGATCTGTAAGGCCCAATATATCCATAAGATTTGATTTATATTATCTGAAATTAATTTGTAGAATTGTTCTTTGGGGAAAATTTTGCCACAAACCTTTGACACAAAATATCCTAATCCAAGGATCCTTCTCACCTTAATCATGATTTAAGGCACTTGATTTTGTGGTTTGATATTGATCAATTGTGTGCTTAGTAGGTCTTTTAGATATGAAAAATCTCTATCAAGTTTTCTTTGGCTTCTTCTTAGGATAAATTAGATAAGATGAGATAACTTTATTAATGTCTGACAAAGGACCACAATAATAAGTTAATGGGACTAAAACGTACATCCAGGGACATTAAAGTACAACTGGGAAGTGCAAAAGCAACTCACAGAATGAGGCAAAGATCAGAAGACTTGAGTACATGTAAAACTGCAACCATAAAATGCAAGCTTTATTCTTCATGACTCGATGTGATGTTCCTTTTTTTGGTGTTCCTTATGGCATGATTAGGATGGACTTTTAGGGTTGGAGGCAGACATGTCACAGGGGCAAGTTTACGTCATCAGCGGGCCCAACAGTTTTTGGAGATGCTTCATGGGGTTTTGAGGAGATTTTATGGGATTCAATTGCATTTGCTTGGCGTGTTCCATCATTTGCACAACTTGCCTTCCGTTCTGTTGCATTCCGGCAACTTTTGAAAAACAGGGTTATTATTGGGCCTAACTCAATAAATTACGCTTAAGGTGGCGTTCCAAGAGGAATACTTGACGGAACACCTTAGTGTAATAGCTCACTGGAACCAGAATGAGAAGATCTATAGGCATGGATGGTTAGAAGTGATTTTCAGCGACGTGAGGAGCAATGTTGGTGAATTTACCCTTTTCCCACTTTAAAAAGAATATTTTAGTTGAAATAAAAAGAGGGAAAAGTGCTCCACGATTAAAATAATAATAAAATAGGAGGTTCTAGAGAGGTCCATTAGATTTATAAAAAGAAGAGGGGACCATTGGAGGACATCTTGGATTTGTTCTTCTTGTTGTATGAGAGGTTTAAGAACCCAATTCTCTATTTTATTTATAGCCTCAGGATGGAAACCCTCGGGTGATTGAGTGAGGTTGGGCGAGTACCCACCTTCCCTTGGTGAATTCATCCAGAATTCTTAGGAGAGTTTAGTAGTACAGATCAGTTTAGTTTGGACAGCCAACATAGCATTGGAGTAGATTCTTGAGGCAAGTTTCCCATCTCAACTATTTTGTTGTATCAACATGTAAACCCCATTTTTTATTATAATAAAAGTTGAGATTGTTCTTGCTCATTTTGTTGTTATTTTTCCATATGCTATTGGTTATATTTTTACATGGCAATGCTCTGTTAAAATAAATGGAAATTTTTATGGAGTAATTTTGGTTCAGTTAGATTTCTGCAAAATATCCCGTTTGGGATATTACAGTGGTATCGGAGTTGGCTTTTCCTACGAGCGTGGAGGGTTTCAATTTCAATTGTAGATTGTTCGAGAGATTTGCTGGAGCTAATTTACATCTTTGCCAAAGAAGCCAAATTGTTGTTGAAGGACACTTTTATGGCTTGGGTTTATAATTGCAAATATGTCACACTCATAATAATTGTTCTACAAAAACATGAACAAATTGCTGGAGGCACAATAATCATTCGACAAATTTGAATCAAATGTTATTCCAATTATCAAGGAGCACGAGTAATTAAAATTGCAAAGGCTACATTATTTATTTTAAAATGAGCCGAATTTCATTTATAGGAATTTTGGTGGACCGTGAGCAAAATTCTTAATCAAAAGTGGCGGAACATTATTCTAAGCAGGGCTAGTAAATATTATGGGAACCAGCTCTGGTTAAAGAATTACAATGTGCCAAGTGCCGTCAAATTTATTTACTTTGAGGAGCCCAAGTACAATTGAATCAATGGGTTGAGTTCCTCTATTCCTGAAGGATAAAATTTGTAGATTGAATTTAGTTATCTCAAGGGGTGTGGTTCCTGTAACGCTGGAGGATAAACTATAAGTATTTTTGCAAACTTAGGAAGCGATTTCAGGCCATTTCTATAGAATGCGAATTGTCTGAAGTGAAGACTGCATCTGTTCATCTTGGGCCACATTTATCTTTTTTGCAAAACAAAATTAATTGGGAAAATCCTTAAGATTTTGGGATGTCATTCTATTTTGGAGGCCAAGACTAAGCCATGAAAATTGCCCGTACGCCAAGCAACCAGACTGAGAAGATCGACCCTTGAGAGGGTCAAAAATAAGTGTTGAAGGGTCGCCATTGTATTTGGAGCCATGTCATGAGCGAGAGTGTATATTATCAAGCCAAAGTTGTAGGCTGTAGTTGGTGGATTGCGTCATGCACAAGGCCGTGTCAAAACATTTAAATACTTTGCATGACGACTTTTTAAACGATTACGACTGGAGGCGAAATTTGTTCGAGCACATTATTTGCCACCTGATTGTCCGTTGTCGAGGCTGTAAATGTGCACACTTGTTTGGGAATAAGGTGACGAGTGATATTGGCTGCTCAGGGGTGTTGAGTGCATTGGCTGATCAGCGTATATGGGAACAGGGGCTGAGCCACACTGTCACAACGATCAAGATCTGTGACTGTTGGGCCAAAGTTGTTTTAAAGGTGGAATTGCAAAAGTCAAGCATAGTCTCTGTGATGGAATCATAGCACAAGTGCCTGTTGTAGAATGTAACTAGGTTCAGTCTTCATAATGACATGTAATTACTGTAAATGATTTAATGAAGAAAATAATTTATTATTGGCTTGCTTCATGGGTTTCATGAGCACGGAATTTTTGTTTCTAAAGTCAATGTCAGGTATGACCCTTCTTGGGCATATAAAGAATGTATCTAGGTCTACAAGTTGATTAGAAGCCCTTCACTAGACAAGAACAATCATACTCTTCTTGATGTCAGCCTCAGAATATATACAAATGACAATTCAGCTCACATATGGAGACACACCCCTTCAAATGGTCATGCTGGCTCAAATATAGGGGAAAACAACTATATATAGCAGCCTATACCGCTCGCATTTCCAGTGAAAAATATTCGTATATCTCTGTAATTTCGGATGGCGGAAGCAGAAGATAAGTTCATATTTCTTCTGAGGTTTTGGTAATGGATTATGGACATACAAAAGTTCGTATTCTATGAGTTTTTGATGATGAATCATAGAGAGAATCTCACAGATCTCTCTAGTCTTGTACAACAGATCTCTCTTTGGTCTTGAATGGGCAGCAGGCAAGTCAAGTTTGGATCTTTGGTAGCCAATCACAGTCAATTCGGATGGAACAACGAAGGGACAATAAGGACTAATTATAGACCAACTAAGTATCACCTTCGGATATCATGAATTAAGGGTTTCAATGTTGGAGTAGAAGATCATCACTTGATAGAAGCATATATATACTACATCTCTGTTCTTTGAAAGGGTCACAACTCGGTGTGATCTTGGAGACCATTTTTTTCATTGAAGAGATGATCTCAGCATGAAGAAGAATCAAGGAAGAAGGATGACTATGTCTTGGTCCGGGAGTGGCAACATAGGTCAAGGGTGTTGGTCTTGGTATTCGTCAATTAGAATCTCCATAAGAAGAATTTGTGCGGGTTTTCCTCTCAAAGAGAGAGGGGTTTTGGCCCTGGTAGAAAGCCAACATCTTGTGTTCTTGTCTCTTTTGTTTTGGTAACTATATGATGAAGTAAGAAAACACACTCTAATAATAACAAGAGAAGATTTTGCTAATAAGAAAAATTAAAAAGTACCTCACAAATAGTTATCATCGTGAGAATAATCTATTTAACCTAATTACCCAAGATTCTTCAACAGTGCCGAGCATAATTTCTTTGGGCCAAGAAACTGGGCAGATCGCTGGAAATAAGGGATTGTTTTGGTGGAGCATATCCCTGTATTCCATGGTTGGAGTCACTGCTTATGGTGTCCCAATTGAGCATATAATTTCTGGTTGTGCGTAGAAGTGATATACTCCCTGCTACCTGTGTGTACTAATTCTGCACCAATGGTCGATATCCTTGCCAATTGGGCCGTGTACCCTTTTTACTGTTGAGTAGGAGTACCGTAGCATATTCTTGCTGGTTGTATGTGTCCTCGTTGACTTTTATTGCTCAGAAAGTGGGAACAATCACTTGGAACTGTACTGCTGGTCATTTTGCTGCATATATACAACTGAAGAACATCTTGCTACCAGGTTCCTCTTTTATTCTCAGTTGTGTATCTCTTAATTTATGCTAGTGTTGTGGAGTTTCTGTCAAATATTTGAGTTATTTCAGTGATTAAATATAAATTATGAGTATGGTTTGGCAATCAAGATTGCTGGAATCACCCTTTTCATCTGCACAAAAGCTTTCTAGCCAGGGTTTGTAATTAAGGTCAGTGCTTGCTTGAGTTGTATACAACTATCCATTGTATAATATGATTGTCAACTGTCATGAGGGTTTGCCATGAGGTTAGAGTCTTGCAACAAAAGTTTATTATTGTGTTTGTATTGAGTTTGCTGGGGAGAGTATGTTGGCTAACTAGCATCAGTAAATTAGTGTCTTGTATGGTCAAGGGCAGAGTATAGTTGTTGAGTTATATGCCGGCAAGTTCTAGTCATTATTATTTCAAGGTCTTGTTTCTTCAACTAGAACATGGATAAAACATTCATAAGCTCCCTTCATAAACTAGAAACAATAATCAATAGAATGTTGTCCGAGGAGATACTTTATATGCTACAACATAAACAACTACAGAAAGAACATGAGTTGGGACCCAAAATTTATGCACTTGGGACATAATTGAGTTTCATGGGGTTTACAACAAAAGCCCTTATCAAGCTGGAAAAACTTGCTTCCCTCATTTCCGAGGTGCATCAGTGAAATCGTAAAAGCTTAATTTAGGCTCTCAAACCAGCCATGCTTGCATTAGTACAATACAAGTATCTTCAAACTAATAGTGTATACCTTTAAGGATTTGGATAACAGTGAGGGCCCTACCTTTGGGAAGAGAGTAGAAATTTTAGGAGTGATGGCCTTGGTTAGATCATATGACCTTATGTTTGATCTAGAGTGTGAGGACTTGATCTTGCAGATGTTCCAATGCTTCTTCAGCATTAGGAAACATCATCCTGGCATAGTGTTAACACACATCCAATCCATTTTGTCCTCATGTATGGGAGGCCATGATACCATCTGTAAGAGGTTGCAGTTTAGATTGTTGGCCATTTGGAGGAGAGAACATTTGGTTTCACCTATTGCTTACAAACTAGCCGAAAGGCTGGTTGAGCAGAACATTGGTGTTCAGGAGACGATTGACCTAGGAGGAGTTGCGGAGGATTGGTGGTGACCAACCATGCAACAAGAATGAGCTGAGGAGGAAGGGTCTTTGCTTCATCTACAAGAAACCTTGGGGACCTGACCACTCGTGCTTGAGAAATGCAAAGGAGATGGCAGAGGTAGAGTAGGAGGATATTCCTTATGTCTTTCAGGATGAGACTGTTCTTTTTATGAGTCCATGGGATCATACAAGGATATACAAGGATGCCTCTGGGGAGCATGAGCAGTCATGTGGGGCTGTTGACAGCAGGCCAAATTTATATTTCGGTGTGTATGGTGAGCAGGCAGTGGATCCCATGGGAGACATTTAGGATGATGAGTCACCAGTGATAATTCAACATGAGCAACATATGGTGGAGAATGAGTCAAATGAGGAGGTTGATATGCACAATATGCATGATGAGCCTTTTGGGGAAAGCCAGTTGGAGGTTCATATTGAGCCCGTGATGGAGGAGGATGAGAAGCCACCCTTGGGTTCAACCATTGATGAGGAGCAAACAGATGTATAAACAACTAGCAGGGCGGTGTTATTTGTAGACACTTATCCTTAGGAGGTGCTGGAGGCTGACAGGATAGTTTTGCAGGAGGTTAGTTGACTGGAGGATCATGGAGTTTTTAGACAGATGAGAGAGGATCTTCTAGAGATAGTGGTGCTTCCATCTTTGAGCCTCCTCGCTGATGAGGTGCTGATAGGTGTAGTGGTAACCAACAGAGCTACAATGTGTCTAGGCAACAACCCTCTCTAGGAGTATATAGACAGGGTGTGTAGCACATTTTGGCCACTTGTACCTATTTTAGGGAGAGAGGCATGTTTCCTTTGATAGATCTTCTTGATTGACCAATTAGAGCCGCGGGTGATTCAGTGAGCTTGGGTGAGTACCCACCTTCCCTTGGTGAATTCATCCAGAATTCACAGGAGAGTTTAGCAGTATAGATCAGTTTAGTTTCGAGGGCCAGCATAGCATTGGAGCAGATTCTCGAGGCTAGTTTCCCATCTCAGTTATTTTGTTGTATCAGCATGTAAACCCCAATTTCTATTATAATAAAAGCTGAGATTGTTCCTGTTCATTTTTTTGTCATTGTTCCGTATCCTATTGGTTATATTTTTACATGGAAATGTTCTGTTAAAATAAATGGAAAGTTTTATGGAGTAATTTTGGTTCAGTTAGATTTTTGCAAAATATCCCATTTGGGATATTACAATTGACTATGATGTCAAACATATCATGGGCATGACAAAGATTCAAATGGCCCTTTCCATGAATGGAGCTAACAAAAAACACTTTTGTTCTTGTTTTTAAAATACTTGCTCAGTAAAGGCACAGCTTATTCATGCATTGCGTTTTATCTGATGCTAGGAAGTTCATGCTGAGACAATGTGATAAATTACACAGTACAGTAATTTTCAATCTTTTGTCAATCTTCTCTGAACTTTGAAGTATAGCCTCATATTGTCAATAGTCATGACACCCACAAAGTTGCTATATGCAAAACTGAGTAGATGCACCTATGAAGTAACTTACTCACATGCCTGCAACTAACTTAAATTTATGTGAAATGACTACAGAAAACATGCCCAAACATGAAACTCGTTTTAACGGCTAAATTTCTAATCTTGGACTTAAGATGTAATTTCCTAATGTATATATTTTTTTCTATTTACCCCAACCTTCATGTTAAATATATGTTTTGTTTATGAGATGCACATACTAATCGTTTTGGAAATAATCTTGTCTTTCAGGGACATCAACTTTATATGTTTAGCTGTTATTTTGTTATAGATTGCTTAAAAATAGCATTATATGGTAATACTGAGAGTCGAAACACAATTATTTCTACACATTATTATCATAATTGAAATCTTGCATTCAGGGAAAATGAAGATTTACTATTGAAGTGGAAGGAAGGAAGGTTGAGCGAATGTGAAGACACTAGAATCAAGGATATTCTATTTGATCGCCTTAGTCCGCTGCTTGTGCTCAGAGTACTTCCTTTGAGGGCCTTCAATGATCTCAATTCAAAGGAGCTGTACGGTGAATTTTCCACTATTACTGCAAGAGATGGTAATCTTTGACTGAAAAAATCACAAATTTTAATTGTTTCTTTATCATTAAGAAAATAATGTTATTCATAAACTTTGCTAGTGCTAATTATGTACAATTAGTTATTACTATATGTTATTTATCATTGTTGAGTTTTTGGTAGGAGAAACTCCTCCATCTTGTTCTGTCCTTCTAAACATGCATTGGCAATCCATGGACAGCTTTGAAGCCATCAAACTGTAACAACTCTGATATTTTTGTTGGATCCCCTGATATCATTTAAAGTTTGTCTATACCAGCATTAACATTTACGGTTGAAAACCTATCTCTAATTATGCAGTTAATTTCTAATATATTTCTCACGGAGAGCACAATCTGACCTGCCACTGAGGATGCAACTGCCATGCTTTTAGTGTCTTTAAATTATAGATGATGGATGTTATAGGTCTCTTTTGACAAAATTGAGTGTCCAGGGTGTGTGATTGTGAAGTTATCCTGGAGTTGCATATGGAACCGTAGCATACCTTATGTCATCTCTGTCAGGGAAGAAAATTCCAGGCTCTAAGTCCTAAATCTTTGGTTTTGGTCAGCACCCCACAGAATTGGCTATTTTATCACATTAATATACTTTAATTTTTCTTACTACTTGTTATGCCATGTGATGATTCAACCGAGTCCAGATGTATTGAATCTGGAAGATGGCTTAGGCATTCATTTACTAGTTATTGCCTATGTTCTATATCTTTCGTGATCTGATTGATCAGATGTTGTAACTTGACAATATTAATAAAAGTTCTTTCAAGTTTCTACTCTAAGCTTTGTGATTAGGTTACTTTAAAGCAGTGTTGTGAACATCTCGATAACATCCCGATTTTATCTCGAAATCACGATTTTTTGGCCTAGCCGATGTTTGCTGTTTTTTAAAGATATTTTTATGGTATCTTAATTTCGTCGATGTTTGCCATTTTTTACCGATATTTTCCCGATTTTAACGATTTTTTGGTTTTCTGGACCCTTCCCTATTTTATCCTGATGCCGATGTTCGCAACATTGCTTTAGAGTGTAATACTTTTCAGCTTTTCCTCTGTTTTGATTATCTTCAATATGATGTTATTGATATATTTGTTGCTTTAGGACAATACCTCCTTCTTGAGCAAGATTGTCCAAGTCCTTTATGTCATTTTTCTCTTTTTCTGACAATTTTCCTTGGGGGTTACATAGTTTGTTGTGCATTTAGACATGCAATCAAAGACATGGAATGTGTGTTTATTATTATTATTATTATGTCTTTTTATAGGTAAACTGAGGAACCATAAGATGATCTACATATTGCTCTTAGTAAATCTAAGATTTTCATTACAGAAATAAGGGAGAACAGAGGCAGCCTTAGTAATGTCTTGATGCATTACATACAACAGCTCTCTCTTAAACTTCAAACGTTAATTTTCTTTTCTCCTCTTCTGGAAGTAAAGAATAAAATTGCATACGTTTACATAATAATATTAACATTTCTGATATGAAAAGTGTTCTCAGGAGATACAGTTGTCACTGCTGCTGATGAAAAATGCATCACTGGTCTCTTGATAAATAGGTATTGTACTAATCAATCCTTCGCATGTTTGGTTGACAGGCTACACTATATGCCTTTTGTTTTCCCTTTAATTCCATTTTATTGTAGATGTTTTGACCATTGACTTCATGATACATTTTCATCAGAATGTGTCATCTCTTTGAGTTTGAAGATGTCCGTAAGCTTGCGGCTGAGCTAACTGGTCGACTTCATCCCCAGGTAAGGATATCAATAATAATTTAATGTTAAATCACCTTCAATCATATTTGAAGTATACTGATTTAGTAATTAGGTTTAGCTTGTACACAGTTGAGTTCATGGTATACTTCATAGCAATCACTTGGCCGGAAATTCTCAAAATACATGTCTAATGGATGGTCAAGGATGTAAAAAAGGCCAGAATTCAAAGTTGTTGGATGAAGCATAAAAACTATGGCTGAAGCAAAAAACTGATAGCTTGAAAACTTGAATGTAAAAATACACGAGGTATTTAATAGTAATAATTTATATAAAATGTATAAGTGATGAATGTTACAATGAGGATCCAGATACATCAACACCCATCTCTACAGTTGCTTGAGGGCAAGCAACATTTTGGTAGGGAGGACTGTGATATTCCCACTTAGCAAATATTGCTAAGTGAAAATACAATTTTTCTCAATTTTCAATTTTTAAGTTTTCAACTTAGGGTTAGTAGGTTGGAGGACCTCACTTGCAATTATGGCTAGGGAAGTGTCAAACATAGGGGAAGATAGGCAAATTGAACTCCTAGTGGAAGGTGGGGGCCGCCCCAAAAGGAAATACACACCCCTTAGACAATTCACACTTTTGGAGGGAGAAAGTCAAGAGGGGGTCGATGCATGGGACCCACATGGAGAAAAGGAAGCTCAAGGATAAATAGGAGAAGCGTGCATCATTTTGGGGCTTTTGAACCTTTGATAAATGAACTTACTTAATACGTTTGAGCTGTTGAGCCAATTCTGCAAGTGCTATTCAACACACGAGATTTCTAAGGAGAAGTCTCAACTCTTCCTTCAATGGACTTTGAGTGCCACCCAAGGGGAGCCATTGTTGCATTTGTGGTGCTGTCTGGGAGGTATTTATACAGGTAAATTCGTGGCATTCTGGAGCAGACTGGATGCAGTAGGGGAATGCACACTTCCTGGGGAAACTAGTTGTAGTGAAGCACCTTTGTCGGGCTTTCCAGGAGAGACTTGGATCATCATTTGCTTAGGAATTGGAGTGCTAGCAGGGCACATTTTTTGTGGGAGATTTGCTGTGACATTGGTACATGTTCAGGGACTGTGCAGGCCTGTGCAGAGGTATTTTCTGAGCCATTCATGGGAGCTAGGAGGATAGGCTTTTGGGGCTGATATGAGCTGGAACTAGTATGGGCATCAGGAAGGGAGTTTTGCTTGCTTTTGCTGACATTTTGGAGGACTTGGGTAGTGTCATTTGGAGGTGGGTTGAATTACCCAGCTAATGGAGGAGCACATGGTAACTGGGGGTAATTTCGGAGGTTGGAACTAGGCCCAACCCTTTTTGGGTCTTTTTGGGTTATTGTGGAGAGACCAAGGTTAATTTCTCAGACCTTTTTGAGCACTTTAGAAGGGCCAAACAACAGTTTCTTCCCAGCCAGCAGTGCAGATTTCAAGGGCCATCACAGAGCGTTGAGGAGGCACTTTCCAGCATCCGGGCACATTGTTTTCTCACCTGGGACTTGTCTGGCTCGCTTTTGCAAGGCCAGGTGTGTCTACTCCATAGTTATATTGTACTCTCCTTGATTTATAATAAAATGGCTCAGCTAATTTGTGTCTAATTGCATGTGTGTTTTTGTTTGATTATCACTGTTAATTTCCTCTTAGGAATATTACATTTCCTTTTTCTTCTCTATCACCATCCTGTAAGTACAGTGCCTGAAGAAACTCTTTTATATGAATTGATATTATTACATGTTAATTCCTTCTTGATATAGTGTTACTTCAAATCACAAATTGAATTTGAAACTCATAGATGAATATGTGCTTATCCTTGTGGTTGTACACTATTTTAATTCAAACAAAACTCAATCTAATGAAAGATCTTGGCTTTCATGCTTTGGCTTTGTTTGAGATTATGATCACATTGGTGTCCACAAGTATATATATATTCGAAAATCATATGTATTTTTTATGTGCCCAGTTTTGGGCTGTTTCTGTCTGGTTCTAATTCTTATTGTGATTTTAGGAATTCTGATTCCGATTCTGGCAACTTTTAGCTATATTCTTTTGTTTTCTTTACGATGGTGATTAGGTAACTTGCTGGAGCCTGGAGTAATCTAGGTGAGGCCCAAGATCAAACTTAGTGGTTTCCACTATAAAACCAAAAGTATATCCAATAGCTTGTAAGCCAGATATACCAGGAATTTATGACTTAGCAAGAGCTGAGACTCCACGAGGGTGTGGGAGTGTAGTCCTTAAGCCTTGACCCTTATCTCAGTGAGCCAAGGATGTCCCACCATGGGAGTTGAAACTGGGTGGAGGGGATAACATCCCATTGTGCTAACCGCTTTGGTAGGTACTATTGTACTTTCAAGGGGCTAAACATTGGTATATTATTAGATATCTGTGGCAGGGCCCCCTATGTCTTGATATAGGCTGTCATACCCTGAAATTGGGGGGCAGGGGGGTTGGTTGGTGCAGAGCAGTGTTTCCTGATGTATTGGAATGCCTCTCCACATAACTGCATCCCCTTGTATTGAAAACTTGGTGAACATTGTTATTTATGTCCTTGTGGCCAATATGGAGTTATCCCTTTTCTTATGAATGCCTATGACATTCTGTGGCTACTGTAATGTACACCACATGTGGATATTAGCAAAATTTATTACTACTGATCCTTGAGTCATGGGAACAGCCAAACCTCTTAACATCTCAGCCTGTGATGGACCTATTCCTGAATAAGGTGGAGTGGATTCTTATCCCTGGCTCGGAAATGAGGACTCCAAGGGAAACAATAGCTATAGTGCAAATGGAGGGTATCAAATAGATGATTAGCTGAATGTCACTAAGGATACCTACATGTGTTTCAAATTTCAATCATGTGATGCTTACAGCCAGTAGCCAGTTTTATTCTTTTCTGAAATGAGAGGGCAGTTAGATGCTTCTAAAGTCCCACCTAAACTGCGTTTTTGGTGTTATTTTATGACAATTTATTTCTCAAAGATTAAAAAAGCCTAACAAATAAACTGTTGGTCTGTTAAGTGGATGCCTGTTGCATTCACATTCTCTATATTTCATGAATTTGAATTTCCAAGCCTTTCTCTTGTAGAAAACCTTGAAGTGGTTAATCATAAACCATGATTTGTTATATAGCTTGTGTGGTCAATAACAGTTATGTTTAACTTATATGGTACTTTTTACTCAGTTCAGAAAATTTGCAAAAATAGCATGAGAGCACACTTGGAGTTACAGATAAATATCTTGTTCTAATAGAACTTGCCACGTTCTAGAATATAACCCCATTGACAATAGTTATTTATTTCTTCTAAAGTCTGTTTCCTTATGGTATATAAAAACATAGAGAAAATGTGAGTTTACACTTCACGAAATACAAAAACTATTGCAGTAAAATTAATGTGTGCTTCTTGGATGATAACATTTTGTTCTCAATATGCTTAACTACCAATCTTTAAGGCAGTTTCACTTACATAGAGTGGATGCCAGGTGATGTTGCCCCTCATTGGATCTCATTTGGAGCATGCTATACATAATCGAGATATATTGAAGCTGAAGTCATGCCTGTTTGCTATTTGTAATTCACTGATGGTAATGTTATGGTGCTTATACAGTTAATACTATACATCTCTCTCTCTGTCCAATGTTTTATCTAGAGTTGAAATTTTCATCAGTTCATTGAGGGAAGTAGTGTGTGCCTCTATGTACTCTCTTACTGATACTGTATTTAGCCTGACTCTTAATATAGATAAGAGGCAAGGAATCGGCTCTCCATTCTGTAATGATTAAAGTTCGACATTTAATTACAACTGTTTTGCTGTGGCCATCCATGGATTCAGATGAAGGTAGAATTCGTCTTTTATATAATTGAGATTTTTTAAACTAAATTGTTGAGGAATATAGATGGTGAAATAAATACAGAAATCACATCTGACATACTCAGTTAGGATTAGATTTTTCCATAGTCTAACTTGGGTTTTTTGGTTGTATGTTTCCTGCTTCACAAGTTGCAAAAGCACAACATGGATGCATCGACTGTCTAGCTTTAATGATATGTGCTGAATTGCAAATCTCTGAATCAAGTAGCCAGTTAAGTAAGGTTAATATGGTGCAAAAGAAATCCAAATTAATTGAAGAAGTCATGGATCAATCTGGTATGTCATTGATATCCATACTTTTAGCATTGACTGCCTTGAGTAATTGCAATTGGTGTTTTTGTATATGTTCCTGACAACTTACTTTCTGTACTTCCATAGAGCATCCTTCGTTCCTGAGTAACGTACAAGACACTGTCATTTCTTCTGTTGTTCGGAATCTGACAAGTCAGCAGCAGACTTTCCCTTTTGTCATGTCCAAGGAATTAGTTTTCCATTCTAACATCCCAGAAGATTACAAAAAGACGTTTGTGCCAATATCATTCCGTCTATGCATGGCAAATGTTCTCATCAGTGTTTGTCAGAAGATCTCTCTCAGACAAAAGTCATTACTTTCAAATGTACCACCATCTTCTTTTGTAGATTTTGTTCTGTCCACCCTTATCAATTTTGTTCAGGTATTGCTCTAAGGGTCTCTGCCTTTAATCTTAATTTCATTAGGAGGTTTTAAATATGCATAGATAGAAGACTTCAAATTTAATTTTAAGAAAGAGGATATGCATCACTAAATGTGGAAAACCTATGCAGGCGAGTGATGAGTCACAGATGAGAGCAGCCTGCTTACAGGTTATTTTTGCAGCTGTTTACCACCTCAAGTCTTCTATTCTTCCTTATGCTAATGACTTGCTCAATCTTTCCGTTGGAGCTCTCAGAAGCAAGGGACAAGCAGAGGTATTTAGCTCCGAAATCCACATATACACAAATTGTTCATTTATGTGCTATATATTTTTGCATATTGAATCATTTCCCTAGTCAACAACATTGGAACATTAATATTAGAGGAATAATATTTTTTAAAGATTGACTAACCACGTTGCATCGGTTAATCTTCTATATATTCATGCATTATGTACTTGGTAACTTGAAGAATTTCTCCTTACAGAAGCTCCTGAGACTTTTTTCCTGAAACATACATCTTATATATACATAAGAAGTGGAAGGATATGTAAAATGATCATCATAACCTCTTCCGAAGAACTACTAAGGAAGAAATAAAAGCAGAGTACTTAGTGTGATCCTAAGATTGGGCATCCTTGATCAACAAATTTCCCTTTTGGGAATTATTGATGATGAACCTCATCCTTCCATACCAAAGTGAAGGCGAACAAGGAGCTAGTCTCATGTTCAGAAATAAATTTACACCTCATCTTGCATAAAACAAAAAGTACTACTATCCTCGAGCAATGCTAAAGCCTAGAGAAATCATTGCAAACAAGTGTGCAACCACCATCAAACAACATTACACAGCGGTGAACCCTGCCTTCAAGAAGCACTAAGTGATAATTCTTGGACCAGCTCAGCAGACAGAAAATCCTAGAATATATGCTTAATTGTGTCTGAATGTTGACAAACAGGACAAAGGCCATCCAATAGACCAACCTTTGCCAACCTGGCTTTAGATAGAAGCACCTGATAAATGAAAAGCCAGGAAAACACTCTCAGCTTATAAGAAAGTTGTATAGTCCAAAGTTCAAACACTATGCAAGGGCCTTAGCCAGTTCTCCTCTAGGTTATTAAACACTCAATGTGTGGTTAGAACTGGGGAGAGAGAATGTCTTTGATGAAGAATTGAATACAAACAATGAGAATCGTATTGCAGTGATGGTTGAACGAAGCCCCACCCCCAGCCTCTCCGAAAGGGCCTTAACGTACCAATGTTCATCTTAAATAACTCGGACTTTAGTTTTAGAGTATGAAACTCCATGATCAAGAGACAATTATGGGTAAAAGTGTTGAATTTTGTAGCTATGGTTGGTCTTCATAATGTACAGTTGTACTTGTAAAATAAATTATATTTGGGATAAAATAAAATTATTTGAAGCATGTTCTTCATGCTTGCAGGAAAAGAAAATATTTATTGATTTTATATTCAAAAGAAAATTTTGTAAGGCATGTTCTTCATGAGCTTATCAAGAACAGGAAAATGAAAATGAAAATTTGTATTCTAGACACCACAATATGCCCAAGTCGGCCTCTCAATGATGAAGTTGACCCTGCCCAAGAGGCACCTATTCGATCCCTTGCAGTGTGTATATAGAGACCACTTGATCTCCACTCTAAGGGCAATTCACATGTCAATTATTTTTGGACAAAAGTCCCTAGAAAGACCCAACTTGGGAAAACCGATGCAGCAATTGAGGGTTTTATTATTAAGCAACGGTGAAATAATCTAATTACAATATGGATGCCGAATACTTCCAATCCTGCAAAGAAAATACTGGCAAATATCTAGTGAGTAATTTTCCTAACCCCACAGGAAAATTTGTGCTCTGACTGCAGCTCCATGTGAGCCGTCCAAACTGGTTCTGCATCACACTAGGGATCCTCACACCACAGGTAAATTCGGGGTCTGATTGTAGCTCCATGTGAGCCGTCCAAATTGCCTAGGGATCCCTAGGGTGATGAAGAGCCAATGCATACGCAGTTTGGACGGCTCACATGGAGCTGCAGTCAAAGCCCGGATTTCCCTGTGGGGTGAGGAAAATTACTCACTAGATTTTTGCCAGTATTTTCTCTGCAGGATTGGCAGCATTCGACATCTAGATTGTACTAAGATTATTTCACTGCTGCTTAATAATAAACCTCTCAGCCGCTGCACTGGTTTTCCCAAGTTGGGTCTTTCCAAGGACTTTTGTCCAAAAATAATTGTGTGAATTTTATATGTGTGCTAACATGTCTTCCAACATTTATTCTTTCGTAGTTTTATTTGTGTAGATTGCAGTGTGATTTATTCAGTATTCGTCGTAACAAACAACAAATAAATTATTAAATTAAATTAACAAATAGGAGAATAATTTCCAGTTGCTGCAATATGATTCCTGTTTGGAATTTTCACATACATCTCATAGCTTGACACTTCAAAGAAGATGTATGATGCCTTAATTGGTTTGTATACCATCAATAATATTGGCCAAGTCATGAGCATGAAAAATGAGCTTCGTGATATTAAAATGACAAAGAATGATACAATCGGTTCATCCTTTGTGAGGATGTCTCAACTAAGAGATCAACTACAAGCTATTGATGAGATTGTGTCTGACAGTGAACTTATGATATCAACACACAATGGACTAACACAGTCATGGAATTTGTTTGCATCCAGTATAACCAGCTGAAAGGAAGCTCCAAGTTTGGAAGAATTATGGGTAGCTTTGTAATGTTCCAAACTTAAATAAATAGTGGTATGCAAAGCAAAAACAATTTACAACGCATAAAATTTCAACAATCAGTAAATGCTCATAAAAACACCAGAAGTAGAACCAGCCGAGCCATTTTATTAATCAATGGAGCAAGTACAATAGTATGGAGGAATGCACCTGGGCTTGCCTCAATGGCAAGTGTGACAGAACCCAGGTGATAAGACAATGATCTCAAATGCTGGAAATGACTGCTCCTCTAATACTCTGTGTTGTCCCAGAAAACTGCATCGTTGGCTATAAAGGAACTACAAGAAACTCCACCTCCACTGCTTAGAAAATGCTATAAATTCAGCCCCAAGCTCCTTGACCAAAACCCACAAAAACTTAGAAAAGGTTTGGTTTGAATCCAACCTCCCAAATTTGGCCGCCAATATGCCCTACTCCCTCCAAACTGCGCAAGAATATGGCTTGCAAGGAATACAAGCAAAATCCTCCACCCAAGCTCCGGAAATGTAGCAATCTCCTCCATAAATGCTTCCCTTAGCTCCTCCGGCGAAGTCCAACCCCAAAGATTAATACTCTACCTCCCACGTGTGCACGAAATGTTGCCTTTGCGCTGGCCCAAAAAGTGTGAAAGTCACACTGCAAAGAAGCACTCTCCTCCAACTACCAAACTCTCCAAAATGATAGCAAACTCCTATGCCTCCTCTCTAGAAATCCGCTCGGCCAAAACTCATCTGCAAGATGCCACAAACAAATTCGGTCTCCCTTCACTGCGTCCTCTAGAAATACGCACCATATAGAGATGAATGCAACTACTGGAAACCACAATGAAATCCTCGTTTGGAAAGATTGAAGAAAATCCTCTCCAGGGTGGCACTCGATGTCCCCCGAAGAAAGGGTGAGCTCTTCGCTTGAAGAACACTTGCTAAATAGCAATTGACTCGGTTAAGGAGCTCGAGCAACCAAAATGTGAATGAAATGAGGAGAGTTGCCTTCCTTATATAGATTTCGTGGAGCACTTTTGCCTCCATTTTCCCTCCATCATGGGTCCCTCACTTAACCAACGACTTCTCCTCCATGCAAATCAAATTAGGGAGTTTGTATTCTCCTAGTGTGGGTGGCCCCCACGTATACTTAACCACAACAAAATAACTTATGCCAAGTCTAACCTCCTAATAAAATCGAATGGGCCCCATCACCTCCAAAATTGGTCCCAAAATGTAATAATTAATCTTGTTCCAAATTAACTTAGGAAGGGACATGATAAGCTTGTGCTTAAGAAGAATGAAGACGTTTGTCTAGAGGAGGAAATTTAAAAGAAGAAGATTCCCAAGCATATGTAACTCGTTCCAAGAAAGCTGGAGGAAGAAAGAAGTTTGGTTTTCAGAAAAAGAGAGATTTTGATAGAAGACCTAATCCTCAAAGGAAGAAAGACATGTCAAAGATTCAATTTTTCCATTGCAATAAATTTGGTCTCTTCAAAGACCAATGTCCTGAAAGATTCAATGATAGGAAGAAAAGAGAGAAGTAACCTGCTACTGCGGTAGAATTTGATGAATATTTAAGAGACCCAAAGTTGAAGGGGATAAAGACCACTTCTATTTTGCACTTGCAGGATCTCTTGCAAATAGCAAGAACATATGGCTGATAGATAGTGGAGCTTCAAGACATATGAGAGGGGATTGTGATCATCTTACAAGTTTTATGGAAAAGAGACCGACTCAAAAGACGGAGCTTATAGAAAATAACAACTCTGCAGTCAAAGGAATTGGGACAACATTTGTTGAGTTGGAAAGAGGTGAAAGTGTTCACTTGAGCAACATACTATATGTTCCAGGTTTGAAAAAGAATTTGGTTTCAATTTCATGTTTTGAAGATAGAGGAGATAGAGTAGCCTTCATTGATGGGAAAGTCGTTGTGTGGGCCAAGGGCTGTAGTATAAACTTTGCTAGGGTTATCAGGATTCATGAAGGAAGGTTGAATTTTTGAAAATTGTGACTAGGTTTGGTCTACATAATGACGTGTAATTGTGATTTTATGTAATTAATGTAAAGAAGAAAAATAAAATTATTATTGTAATACTTGTCTCATGGGTTTCATGAGCAAGGAATTTTATTTTTAGTTACAACTCCCATTATGAGTCCCTAGGATTGGTCATAAAGTCAAATTGAGTCAATGTCATGTATGAAGGACCTTTCTTGGGTATGTTACATATTTGTTTGAGTTAATGTGAGTCTAAAATTGTAAAGGAGACCCCTCCAAGATCAAGGATACAAACCTCAAGTCAAATCGGCCTCCCAAGCAATGTTGGCCTATTTTGGAAGCCCAATGTAACGACCACTAGTCGTATACGCAGCGGAAATATTAAAATACTTCATAGACAAAGACATCCATGATAGGACAGGAATTGTAAAATGTATATTGTATTAAATAATTGATTTAGGATGAGTACAAATGAGAATGAGAGTCCTGTATATATAGCTAGGTAAGTACCCTTTCACTAACAGTCATGTCTCTAAGATATGCCTTTTCATTATTAACTAACTAACCATTAGTTAATTTACTTATTATTTATTATTATATTTATATTATTATGATTATTATTTATTATCTATTATTATTTATTTCTACATAATTTATGTTCATAACATTGCCTTCTCCTTCAAAAAGCTTTGTCCTCAAAGCTTGTTGATGACAGGACTTTATCTCTTTTCCTGCTATGAGCGTCTTTCTCATCTTGGAACAAGCATCCTTGTCGATACGAGTTGATATGATCCTCTAAGTGACAAACAAAATTGTCGTACTGAGAAGGGATCAGATCATCCTAAATTAATCTTTCGCTGAATCTTGTAGTTACTAGAAACATGTGATGAATTGTTATCACATGAATGGATTGCACCAACATTAGTATTCTTCAGAACATCAGGTTGTTTTTGTTCTAAATACATAGCTTGATTGAGTTGTCTACTCTTGTGATTCTGATGTCGATAAGGAATTCTAGTGATTTGATTTTCCCTTATGTTGTTTGTGTTGTTTTCCTGACTTATTTGAAGCATTGTTGTTGAATTGATTACTAAATCTTCATTTGGAGTGTTTGTCGTTTGATTGGAAACCTCTAAGTACGTCTTTACTTCAGTACAATTTGGATTTACCTGAACTGTGACACTAGTGGGATCGATGTTTGTTTCTTCCCCAACTTGGACTATTACATCTAATGATTTTGATTTTTCTTTTGCTACAATTTCTTCGAACCTATACGTTAATGATTTCTTATCGTCTACAAGTTTTTTAATCTGTTTGAGGAGATTTTGGTTATGATTTCTGAGACGTAAGCATTCCTCGTTTTCTGAGTCAACTTTATTTTGGCCTTCAAGCTTCTCGTCTTTTAAACACTTGATTTGTTCTAATAATTTTTTGTTAAGGTCTTTTAAGCATAAATTCTCCTCTTCTTTCTTTGATATACTTTCATTGAATTTTTTGTCAAAACTCTCTTTTTCTTATTCTAATTTGTTCTTCTTAGTTCTGCACTTTTTGACTTGTGCAAGAAGATTTTCTTGGTGATCTTTGAGGCGTGAATTCTTTTTGCCTCTGTTGCAGATGACTTCTTCAAGCTCTTTTTGCTTCTTTGATATAGTTTTTTTGTTATCTTGAAACAACAAGTCTAAGATATCATTAAAGTCTTCTAATTAAGATGTTATTGATTTTGATTTACTTGTTATGTCTCGAAATGTGACCATCCTGCGCTTATAAGGAAATGTCAAAACTTGTTTCTCTATGTTTAACATGAATGTACCCAAATCCTTAAACCAAGGTTGACCAAGTATGATGTCAGTCTTTTTATCTGTCCTTACAACATGAAATTGAGATATGTACTCATAATGACTTATTGTCACTTGTAGATCACTAATATTATACTCTTTTTGGTCAAAAATACTTTTCTTTACACCAATGCTTAGCTCTGGAATTAATAGTTGATTTGCTAAGTTGATGTTGATATAATTTTTATCGTTGTTTGGGCTGATGGCGACATTAACTTCTTTTTCTTAGATACTTCCTTATAATTTAATTGCTCCGTGATCTGTAACTGAAAGACCATTATAGGAAAACCTTTCTTCCTTCGTCATTTTAGAATTGAGCTCCATCAATTTTTTCAATGATTGATCCCATTTTGTTTTGTCGAGATGACTTTAGGTATATATTTAAAGTTCCTTTGGACTTTGTACTTCAAGCCTCCTTTAAAAGTGTCTTTTTAATATATATATATATATATAATTCTTCAAAACTCTTTTAATCCAATTTCCTATTATCCTTAATATTTCAAAACTCCTTTGTATTCTTTTTATATATTTCTACTTATGCTTTTTTTCCTTTTGTACTTTAAAACGAATATTTAAATATTGTTTGAATTGGCTTCTTTTAAATATCTTATTGTCCTTTGTATTTATTTTATAAATTTCATATAACTCTTTAAACTTTGATTCAACTTCACTTTAACGTAAACTCTTAACTGATATTTTCTCTATATGTAACCTTTTATAATAATACCCGCTTTGTACTTATATATATTTTCAGTAATTTTATGACTTTAACTTTTATTTAAATACCCCTTTATAATATAATACTTCTCTTTATATATTTTTTTATTTATAATATATTTTTTTTCTTTTGAAAAGTTACAACCCTAGTGAAACGTGGCTATTCGCCTCTTTGGGGAAAAGTAAAACTTACCATCCACATTGTTGTGTTTGGAGCATGATTGTTCAGAGGTCTTTGTTTCAGCCGGATGTATACCCCAGGAAGTTTTGTACACCCCTCCATGCGAGGGGGTGCGGGCCCCCCCGCGGGGGTCCGAGGGGTTGATCCCCCCCGGCTAGGGGGTCAGGGGCAGCGCCCCCGAAGCTAAAAACAGATGTAAATTTGCCTTGTAAAAGTATAGTAATTTCTAGTCAATCTGGGCTGTTCATTAGGCAGATGATCTGATGGTAGAACTTATGTTTAGTTTAGGGTTTTTTGCCCTAGAAGGAAACCCCTCTCTTTGTATGAGGGCATTGTATTTGAGGCTGTGAGATAGATGTGCATTCTGTGTGAGCGAGAAACAGAGAGGTGAGACTGTGAGAGAATACAGAGGATATTACAACGGATTTGCTGTAGGTTGTGTCTCTTCATTTCGCTGGATAATAGAAAGGAAGGACTGGCTGTTCCAGGTGGACGTAGCCCAAACTGGGTGAACCACGTATATCTGTGTCTCTCTTGTTTTGTGTGTTTTCTGTGTTTATATTTCTGCAATATTTTATGTGTTCCATTGCTCCGTAATATTTAATTTTCTAACACACATAAAGATATTTTGTATTCCCTTTGTTTTCCTTTTACTTTTAAAATACCATGGACAATTACCATGGGTTTCTAAAATCTTCGTTAATGTTTTCCACATAAAAAGTGAAACCTACCATTCACATAAAGAGATTTTATATTCCTTTTAATTTTATTTTACTTTAAAAATACCATGGGAAATTACCATGGGTTTCTAAAACCTCGAGCTTGTAAACCACTTAATGAAGAATCAAGATAATATTATTTACTCTTCCTTCTCTTACATATAGTTTTAAATATATTTGGAAAGATTCCCTCTTAACTTTATCATTCACTTTTTATCAATAATGTAGAACCTTATATGTGTGTGTGTGTGTGTGTGTGTGTGTGTTCTCTTTCTAAATTTACATTAGACTATATTTATTTATTTATTTTAATCTTTATATGTACTTATTTTATTTTCTTTTTGCCTTTTTTTTTAATTTGCTTTTTTTTCTTTATTTTTTTTCTTCTCTCTCTCTCTCTCTCTCTCTCTCTCTCTCTCTCTTCTCTCTATTTATATATATATATATATATATATATATATATATATATATATTATTGAATGGCCAAATTATTGATAGTGAAATGGAGAAACTCCATATTCTTGTAGAGAAACGCTTCAACGACAACAATGTTGATGAATTTAATGGTCAAAGGCCCGGATCAGAGAACACGACTCCATGTAGTGGTTGAGCGACTAGACGATTGAAAAACTATGATACCAATGTAACGACAACTAGTCGTATACACAACAGAAATATTAAAATACTTCGTAGACAAATACATTCATCATAGGATAGTAAGTGTAAATTGTATCTTATATAAAGAATTGATGTAGGATGATACAAATGAGAATGAGGGTCTTGTTTATATAGCTAGATAAGTACCCTTTCATGAACAGGCATGTCTCTAAGACATGCCTTTTCACTATTAAATAACTAACCATTAGTTAATCTACTTATTATTTATTATTATATTTATATTATTATAATTATTATTTATTATCTATTTTTATTTATTTTGACATAATTTATGTTCATAACATGCCAATTGTCCAATGCATATCCTAGCATGATTGTTGAGATCAATGCCAACACACTTTTTGCCACTAGCCATGCAAGCAATGTCATCTTTCCAACAACTTCCTCAACCAAACAGCTTCACAATAGGCCATACTAGTTCTAATATATTTAGCATCGGCAGTGTTTAGAGTAACCAATTTCTGGTTCCTTGTCATCCAAGAAATTGAAGCAGATCCTAAAGAGAAGCACATCCTGATGTGCTTTTTTTGTCCACCACACTGCCAACCCAGTCAACATCAGAATATCCATGTAGCCACAAATTCCCAATAGTGCATCTCATTCCATAGTTGATAGTTCCAAGAATATATCTTAAGATATTCTTTGCAACAATCCAATGTATATGATGAGGCTTAACCATAAATATACTCAAAGTATTTATACTGAAGCATATGTTCAGTCGGGAGTTTACGGAGAACATTAGGGCACCAACAGGTTATCTATATTCAAAAGAATTTTCCAATCCGAGACCAAAAATGCTTCCATAGAGCTTCTTGAAGTTTAGTTCCATCAGAGTAGACACATACTTGCATTCCACCATCCCACATCTTTCTAGGATCTTCACGATGTATTTCCCTCGAGAAAGGAAAATATAACCTAGATGTTGCGAGACCTCCAAGCCTAAGAAGTAGTGCATCAGTCCTAGGTCATTCATCTCAAATTAGGAAGTCAATTACATCTTGCATTGATAAATGAGAGGGTATGCACCAGTCAGAAATAGATCATCGACATAGAAGACCAAATTAACTAGCATGTCTTTTTCAAACTTGAAGTATAGGTTTGGGTCATCATAGATCCTTGTAAACCCCAACTTCATAAGATATCTATCAATCCTCCCATGCCAAGCCTTAGGGGATTCCTTTAAAGCATAAAGGGTTTTCTTCAACCTGCATACATGAGACCTTCAACATTTTACTTCAAACCCCTATGTTTGTTCCAAGTAGACTTCCTCCTTAAGTAAGCCATGCAAGAAAGTAGTCTTGGCATCCATTTGATGTGTGCTTCATATTTGACTGGAAACAAGAGAAATTATGGATCAGATAGTGGTATATCGAGCCACTGGTGCAAATATTTCATCATAGTCCACTCCTTCCTTTTGAGATAAACCACGAGCCATGAACCTTGCCTTATATTTTTCAGCACTTCCATCAGCTCCATGTTTAATTTTGCATATCCATTTTGAAGTGACCATAGATTTGACCCTAGGTCTAGGCACCACTTCCCAAACATCATTCTTCATTATTGATTCATACTCCTCAATCATTGCATTTTTCCATACATGGTGCTTTATAGCTACTTCAAAAGTGAATGGTTCATTTTTAATGAAATTACTCATGGCATCTAAGTATCATTGATATTTGTTAGGCTTATAACTTTCTCGAAATGTTCGTCTAGGGGAAGAATGGGTTTTTGCATCTTCAAGTGTATCCTTGAGCCATAATGGTCTTTTCCTTGAGGTAGAAGGATCACAAGGAGGTGGATCTAGAGGATCCATTAGGCCATCAACATCGGGAATAGGCTCATCCATAGGAGGTTCTTCTTGTTTTTCAGCAGCATCATCATCCTTCCTTGAGATGGGGAGTTCTTTGTCTTTCCCAAGGGCAGTGTCCTCTTCAAAGGTAGCATTTATACTTCTACATATCTTTGAACAAGAACATAAATTCAATATACCATTTTCATTACATCCAATGAATACACATTTCTTCTCTGAGGCTTCCAACTTATTCCTTTTCAATTTAGGCACATGAAAATATACAAGAAAATCAAAGTTTCTAAAATGAGAAACATTCGATTTCTTACCAATGAAAAGTTCTTAATGTGCATTGAAATATAAAGCTTTATGAGGGATTCTATTTTGAACATATACAACAATGTTAACAGTGTCTCCCAACAAAAAATTTGGTAGACCTTGATCATAAATCATGGAATGGGTGGCTTCCATAATAGTTTGATTCTTTCTTTTAGCAACACCATTTTTCTCTAGAGTATATGGAACAACTGTCTCTCTTAATTCCAACAATCTCAAAAATCCATTGAATTCATTAGATTCATATTTGGTTCCATTGTCATTCCTCAATATCTTGATCTTCCTTCTTGTTTAATTCTCCACCAACGATTTGAAAGAACAAAACCAATTGAACACTTCATCATTCCTCTTCAAGAAATAAATCCATGTTTTTCTTGAGAAGTCATCCACAAAAATTCCATAGTATGTGTATCCTCCTAATGAAGTTATGGGCAAGGCACTAGACAGGTCAGAATGGATCAATTGAATAATATCAATTGTATTACTTTCACTAGAAGGTAATGGTCCCTTCGTATGTTTCCCAGTTGCACAACCGTGACAGACTCCTTCATGGTTCATATGAAACTTGGGCATCCATGTGACCATCTTCCTTACCTCAGGTAAGGCTTTGTAATGTAGGTGGGAAAACATATGGTGCCATAGATCACATTAAATAGAGGTATTAGTTGCCAATGCTCCCATAGGAATTCCACCAACTTGATAAATACCATCAACCCTAAATCCAAGAGTAAAAGAATCTTTCAATTTTTTATTCCATACATGTACCTTTCTATCAACTACCTTTAAGGCTCTATCTTCCATCATATAAATAGACAAAAAATTCTTCTTCAAATCAAACACATACAAGAATACCTAGAAATGTATGGTTTGACCATAGTTCAAGTGAAGAATGATAGTTTCTATCTCTTTTACAGGGTAGGTGGAATTATCTCCAAGTATAACTTTTAGATTAGACTTATTCTCAACTAAATTTGAGAGGGCCTCCTTATATCCAGTGAAATTCCTTGAGGCTCCATGATCAATTAATCTGTTAGTGTCAGTCTTTCCAGCCTTCCTCCAGTGATCAAATGTGCTCTTACAAAGTGATTTGGAAGTGTCAAGGTCAAATTTTGTCATTTCAGTGAGTCTTCAAGCAAAATTTGGTCACTAGGCATTAGGTCTAGGGTTTGCTTTAACTCCTTCTAAAGTTGCCCAAATGCCGATCTATGTCACTATTCAGCTGAGTCTATCATTATTCATAGGGTTGTCATTATCATGTTAGTGTCTAATGAGTCATTTTACATCTTGTTCATGCTTCAGTTGTGCCTTGGCAAGTTCATTTCCCTCTCTTAGGGTTTTGAAGCCAATTCCTGACCATTCACTTCAATCAAAGACATCAGCACGGCCTCCTACCTCGCCCCAAAGACTCCCCTGCAGAAACTGTGTCCCATCCCCGCAGCCAAATTTGCCCTCTCCTCAACTTGC
>APFE030981074.1:0-10162 GCA_000404065.3 Pinus taeda
TGTTGCTGGTAAAGGTGGACACTTTGAAGAATACTGCAGATGCATTGACAAAATCTGTGAGCTCTAAGAAGTTCTCTTGGCGTAGAGATATAATGGGCATTTCAGGGCTAGAAAAATGACAAAGCTCTCTTGTGGCCCCCTATGGAAAGAAACCAACAAGTGGGAGAATGTTGGGTTGTGTTATATTCTTTCCACGACTAGCCCATGTAGTTAATCGGGGGTTAGAGAGGGGGAGGTCACAGGGGGTTTGAGGCGTGCTCATAACCCCACTTTATGGGGTTCAGGGCAGCGCAGTGGAAAATATTGGTTTTGGACCTAATGTTAGGTTGGGCGAACCCACCTATGGTTTTGTGCATCATTTTCGCACATGTTTTTTGGACGTGATGGTTTTCGGTCCATGGTATTGGACACGATGGTTTTTTGGTTTGGATGCTTTGGCATGTATAAATATGTATTATAACATTAAAAGGAACATAATGAAAACTCAAGCTGGTAGTCCTAGTTTTGGGATCCATGGGAAAATCTCTGTGTATATGTGTTTTATGTGTTATGCTCTCACAATGTTTATTTTCCATGTTTTAGAATTCGTATGCGGGTAATTTCTGTACGGGGTTAAAACCTACATGAATGAAATTGCTCGAATAGTGGTTATGGCTTGGGGGTGGACAATTATAAGAAAGGTTATGGTGCAACTAGCCTATGGTTGGTTGGAGAGTTGAAGTCCCACCTTAAGTTTCTATCCATCTCTAGTCATTTAAATAAGTGCCATGGCTTGTGTATAATGGACTTACATTAATTACCTAGCCTTTCATGTTAATGAGTAATGAATGGCTCTGTATTATCTTGAATAGTTATTGGAAATTGTTGCATTTCCTTGATAGGCAATAAGCCTTGATGTTATTTTGGCTAAGATGGAACTACTGGCTTTATGTGGATGTTATCAATGTCCTTGAATATATATATTTGTTTGTGTGTGTGAAAATGTGGCGAGATTGCATGAGGACATGCTGATATATATTGATAACAGTGTTTTAATGGTTGGCATGTTTACAAATTGTAAGGTTCATTGTTCTTGCCTAATATGCACTCTGCTTATGCCCATGATGGATATGCCCTATGTATAGGTATCTTGTAAGAGTATAGAACTCTAAGATAAATAGATGAAAAGTAGTTGTATCCTTAACTTTGTGGACATTCACTATTATATTGCATGATCTCTCTTTAGAGTTGGTGTCCCTTCCAATTCTTATCTCTATATTTGAATATGGTCTTAATGCATAAAAATTTCAAAGAATGGATAGCCATGGTTTAGCTGAGTGTTGGTGCCAAATGGTAGTCATTTTATTGAATTTATTTGATGTATTTCTAACTTGAGTTAATGTTTGAAAAGTTGGAATTTTGAAGTGAATGTTTTAATCTTGTTGCAATAATGGTATTGATCGTTGCTCAGAACCATGAAAGGCTTTGGAAAGCCAATGAAGTTCCTAAGAGTTCAAGTAGAGAATGCAGAGAAAAAAGGGCTTGCATGCAGATTGAGCATGCCTAGTTAAATTAATAATGGAAAATGGGAAATTTACAAAAGATTGGAGGAAATTGTATTCACAATTTAAGCCTCATAATCACATAGTTGATAGATAGTATTAATCATAATAAAGGATTAATGGTTAATCCCATGTCACACCTATCATGGATGACATGTGGAACCTTAGGTGGCCAAGGTGGTTGGTTATGGATGACATGTGGAACCTTCTGTGTATTCCATGTGGCAATTTTACATCATCACAATGTCAGTATGATGACAATGGACATGTTCTATGTGTTGGGGCGATGGATTTTTGGCCATTAGCTAACGAGATCTACACCTTTTGTCTAGCGAAGGCTTTCTTGCACCCTTCCCAAGTTTAGGCACAACTGACAAAAAGTGTAATGGAAGAATGTCTGTCAACTAACATCTATTGTGTCGCACCAATTTGGAGAGTCGTTCACCTTTGGCCTTGACACAATCCTATTGGCACATTGATGAGGACAAGTGTGCGCTAATGTGGTAGTGCCACGTATGCTACTTGGTGATCCACGTGGAGGGTTATTAACGTGGCAAGGGAGATAAAAGGTTGATCTTTAAATGGTTGTAATTTTTTATCCAAGCATCATATCGATATACAATTTATATAATCAAAAATATCTCGATGAGTCTAATCCAACGGTGGTATTAGAAATTAATTCTGAGAAATTTCAGAACTGAGGATGTTTATCACCCCATCTTCATAATGAGACCATAGAGATCAATTTAATTTTTATGTAACACCTTCCACTACATGAGAATAACCCAAGGTGGTGGGAGGGTGTGTTACACCACCTTTGCTTAATGATTTATCACATAGGAGACATGAAGCATTACCATCCATTATTTCCTCAATGTCTCAAGCTATGCCTAAAGTTCTACCAAGAGGGCAAGTGTTAAAATATAGGGCTTTCCATTACAACAAGAGATCTCCAACATGTGTACACTCGAAACTTCCTTCAAACATACCCCTAGCCCCCTATCACCATCAAACTTGAGCTCTTCTCCAAACTTCTTTAGTGGATCAAACATCCTTTCCTTTTGTCAATAAAACTCTTCTAATGAATTGTCAAAATACCCTTGATGTTTTTGTCCTTCTCATAACATTCTTTCTCCACCTAATCATGATGGTTTATGGAGTAAGTATAAAAAAAATGAAACTTATCCTAGTGCAAATTCCACATTATAATTCCTCAAATTCCTCCATAATTCCAATAATTGATCCCTTGGTTGAAATATGAATTGATTACTTGGGTAATTTCCCCCTTATAATCAACTAGATTGAGATCGAGATGATATTTGATGTCCAGGATGCCTAATTAAGATATAATTCCTTGGTAAAGTGCAAAATCCTTGAGCCACTAAAGGAATACTAACAAGAGCACAACCTTGAGACTTGATTTCCAAGATGCCTAATTAAGACGTGACCCCTTGGTAAAGTGCAAAATTCGCAGTCAAACATTTTTCTCAGATAAGCACTCTTATATCTCTGTTGTGCTAACATATAATTATGAGTCATATATTAATGTTCCATGTTTAATAATTATGGGAAATTATGTTACGAACACTAGATTTAGGGTTACCTAATTAATTGTTGATAATTATTGTTATATATGTTGTGCCAAATGTACCACTCGATATTGAAGTGTTATGTTTTCTTGGTGCTATGCATACTAATTCTTTGTTGTATTTCAGTGGTATGTTGTGTATTGGTCCTATATAATTATTGCATTGCATGTGAATTCAAATTTATGTATGGAAGAACCCTAATATTATAATTATAATTATATGTTGTCTTATATGTATTCATTGTTAATAGGTTCAATGTTAGAGTTCAATTAGGGGAAAATTAGAGCTTATGCACTTTCATAGATATACTGGTGAATTTATTAGGGAAATTTAGGTTGAGGGTTCCATAGTATTTCTTGACAAAATTATTAGTGAATTTAATTGATGAAATTAAGTTTTGATTAAATGTGTTTCCACATGAATGATGATAAATTATTAACATATTTGAGGCTATGGTAGGTAGCGTTGCTCAGCTGGAGGTCAAGGACATTACGAATCATATATTTCTTGACAAAATTATTAGTGAATTTAATTGATGAAATTAAGTTTTGATTAAATGTGTTTCCACATGAATGATGATAAATTATTGACATATTTGAGGCTATGGTAGGTAGCGTTGCTCAGCTGGAGGTCAAGGACATTACGAATCATAGATCAAATTGGTGTCGTTAATATGAATAATTTTAAACACCCAACCTAAATTCATGCAAAGCAAGACATATAAGGATATGGCTCGTTATGTTATTCAACAATCTAGTAGGAGAGAAAAGAATTACATGATACATGGCCATAAATCTATTATGGATAATGAATGTAATGTTATATGATTAGTCCATTTAGAGCACACAATGTCTCTAGGTTGGTAATGAATTTGAAAATATTGTAATATCTAAGTAATAAGACATTGAATGTTAACAGTAGAGTTTTTTCTTCATTAAGGTATTTTCCAATGTAAATCATGTGTCCATTTAGAGCACACAATATCTCTAGGTTGATAATGTTTGAAAATGTTGTAATATTTAAGTAATAAGGCATAGCATGTTAACACTAGAGTTTTTCCTCAATTAAGGTTTTTTCGAATGTAAATCATGTGTTGTTTGTTTGCTATGGTGCATGCATATCCATTTTATTTCTGCACTTAGTATTTGACAACAAATGAAATGAGCGAGGCCTAGTTCAGGGAATTGATGTTAGAAGTGACAACACCATAAAATTTTTTATACTTACACTATTTTTAAATATTATCTAGAGGCATAGTCTCAACAATTTATAAATAATTGAGAAACAACACTAGCATGTTGGATATGTAAACATCCAAATAAGTCTTCGACACCATATAACATGCATCATATTGTCCCTGGGATTTTCCATTTGAAAAGGTTAATACTATTTTCCATGCGACATGCAAGTGGAGAAGCCCCAAAAAGTGTGAAGGCCTTACCATTATCGATATGTCACATAGATGAAAGGGGAATTTAAAACATATGTGTCTTGAACATGCAAATGATAGACGTAGCTATGGAGCATCACCCTTCATGACCATTTAAGAGTAAAAGAAACACCTTAAGATCTTATGTTGTGATGCCTAATTAATAAGTGATCCCTAGATAAAGTGCAACCTAAGGAAACACTTTCATCCCATGATTCTTTCCCTAAACACAATTATTGAGAACCTTCTTGTGTGTTTTATGCTATTTGAGAAGGGAACATACAATAAAAGTAATAAAGCCACCTATTTCTTGCAATTCTACTAACAATCATAAGCTTCTTACCAAGAAAAAGATTGATTGTCTTGTAAGCTTGATTTGTTTTTCAAGCTTGATCATTATCGACATCCACTAATCAATGATGATTAACAATAAAGAGTTTGCATACTGAATGGAATGCCCAAATGACTCATTATCTCCCATGGTTTTATATGATTCTATTTATGATTCAACCACATACAATGGTCATCTTAGCTAATAAGAAAGATATATATTTATGGCATATAATAGTGCCCACCAAATATTGTTGGTTAATTGAGGCAATAACAATGAATCATCCACAAAGTGAAAATTAGGTAGTGGGTAGTTAATTTTTGCCAAGTTAGACAATTCCTTTATTTAGCCTTGCATTCTCATTGCCTCCAACAGGTAACTTAGAGTATCAACTACAATCACATTAATGATAACTTAGAGAATCAACTATGATCACATTAAAGATAAAAAGCCAAAGAGAAGCCTTGCCAAAATATCATCATAAAAGAATAAGATTGAAAGTAAACTCACAATAATAGTCATTGAGGCCCCAACAAAGAGTATCTTCATTGATTTGTGATAAAATACATCAAACCTTAACCAATCCAAAATAATAAAAGTGTAGTTCCCATAAAACTTGTCACAATGTTTGTCAAAATCAATATTTAAAAGAAGAAAATTTTGGTCAATCCCTAAAGCCAAAAAATATATTATAACAGTATCAAGGATAAGTATGCCCTTAATTCCATTTACAAACAAGTCCACTTTTCACACGAAAAAGGCCCACGAGAAAAAGAGTGTTTCCTCATTGATCTGTAATAAAAGGCATCAAATCCCAAGCAATCATATTCAAGCTTTCCCTTTATAAATTCAACTTTTTCCTTTTAGATTATCCAAGGAACAATTATCTGCAAATCCATATTAACATATTTAAGAAAAAAATTGATAATCCTTGGATTAACAAGCTCCTCAAATTAAGCACAAGGTACACGTAGAATTTTTACCAAGAAATCATCGAGACCATAAAAAAATTTATTTTTTCAACTTTATAGTAGGTGCATTTAATTCCTTCAACTAGGGGAATTAGCTTCCTAGAAATTTAAATCCTCTCTTAAATTCAACCCTTATTGGGAACAAATTGTTTTAAAACTTCAATAAAGGCGTAACATAGAGGAACATAGCCTTTCAAAGTAAAATCCTCTAGAAATTTTCTTAAAAATACTCCCTGATTTTCATCTCACCCTCTATAAAGTTGCAACCAGAATCTCAATAGTATAAATCCAGTAGGAAAAGAATTTAGAATGCACAACTTCTCATACGATCTGGATAATGAGCACACTAACCCTACCCCCCATTTCGGAAGTGGTTCTAAAATCAATTTTCGGTTCCTTTTGTCATCATCGCCATCATCTTTTCCAATTCCATAAGAGGTAATAGATGTAGATAATAAAGAAGAACATGAACTAAAATATTGCAAGGCTAACAAGATTATTATTAAATCTTTAACATCACATAAAACAATCTTGTTCGAGCAACTCTTAATGGTGAATCCTCCTCGAGCTAACTGTTAATCACAAAAGAGACTTTCAGATCCATTTCTATACATTGAATGTATTACAAAAATGCATAGAATTTAATGCATAGTGAAATGGGAGATTCCTTTGAGGAGGTGTTATAGCCATTTCTATACATTGAGTGTACTAGAGAACTAGTACAGTTGTACAACATAATGAAATGAGAGAAACATCTTAAGAGTATTTCTATAAATTCAATTAAAGTAAAAAATAATGGAATTAGAAATCAAAATATTCCATTTTCCAAATTACCCAAAATATTGACCATGAGTTTCTCTTTGGACATAACAAGACTGCCATACATATTACAAATATCTAAAATTATTCAAAGATGAAATAGGACCAAATTACATCATTCTGCTCATACCCTAACCAAATCAGTGGGTAGGATCTTAACCACTACTAAAACAAGTCTACCTTTCAAATTCCCACCCTCCAATTCTCTGATGCAGCACTCAAGGATCACAACACTCAAAGATCACAGGACACAGAATTCAAAGACCATAGAACACCAAATGCAAATGTTTTGAACTTAAAACTCAAAGATAACTTCTTTTCTATTATAGAAATACTCGAAAATTTACAAGTTCCTTGAGTTGAGGCTAATGCTTCCTTATATAGGATGGACCCTCGAGGTGTTGCTCAAGCTTTGGAATCTTTCCCATCCCCCAAGAGATTTTTCATATCACATAAAATCTTCATGATATATACAAAGTGGAGATTCTAATTGAGGGAATTTGTGAAAGCCATAATGCATGTACTAAAAGGTTATATACAATAGATATTTCTTCACAGAAGAAATTATATATGTACTAAAATTTGATACACAGTGGATGCTCAAATATCTTGAAACCCGCGAAAGAAAAACTAAGTACAATGATTATTGGCACAGAGGACATTATTTTTAGGAGAACCCTCGAAAGCATAAAATAGGTACACTGACTATCAACATAGAGGATATTCTTTTGAGGAGAACCCTCAAAAACCTAAAATAAAATCTCTTTGAAGATTTCGTCACCAGCCTTTGGGGCTATGGTCAGAGTCATAGTCAGGATCATAGTCAGACTCGTATTGTTCAACATACCTGTCAAGACTTAACCCAAGAAGTTATTGTAACCATGATGGTTCCCTTCCGAAGTTGGCTGAAAAAGTTGAGAAACACATGAATGGATCTAGCTTATCTGGGGGAATTCCTACTTCACTAAAATAGTCAATTTCAATTGTAAAATTATAACCAGTAGGAGAAGTACTATCCTAGTTGATCTTCATGTTGGTGCCTTTATATAATAAATCAAATTCAAATATACCATATCTTTCTACTCCATCTTGCATGTCATTATATAAAATATAAAGGGAAAATTGTTGACATGGCCTACCTTGATCTTCTTTTGTGGGAACAAATGAAGCAAGTAGGAGATTCATCCAACTACTATAATGACTAAATGGAGACATGATGTCTTCACAATACATGATGATTGAAACTCTTTCATAGGCACATGCATATTGAAAAATGGCATAATAATCTATACATCTTATATTAGGATCATAAATGTAAACAAGTCTGTGATATGGATATCTTACTGCACCAAAATAAGCACGGTTATTATTGATCAGTGCTAATGGAATATCATAGTTGTCTCTTGTATCTGAGAGCCAAAACCATTTCTCACGAATGATCTTTTGGATTTCCATCGTCAAAGACAAAAATTTTCCTAAAAGACAATCCACACAAAAGGAATAATGGCAGGAAGAGCATAATGTAACTTGGGATTTGTTCTGGGAGGATGTTGAACATTCGCCAAATTCAAATTTTTTAACTGTATATTCTATAGGTATAATTTCTCCTTCTCTGGTCATTAAGTCTACAAGATAATTTTCTTTACCGGCTTTATATATGATATCAAAATCATATCCATCTAACCACAAAGCCCATCTTAAAATTCTGGAATTACCTTGTTCTAGAAACCTTTTTGTTTTGCAGCATTCCTTTGATGTGCTTGAGATTTGTCTTAACAATGAAGTGGACACTTTTCAGGAATAACTTGAATATTTTATACCTTTCTTTACTGCTAGGATTTCTTTATGGGAAGAAGGATAATTTTTTTTTAGCGTCTGAGAATGTGCTAGAGGCATATGCACACACTTCTTCCTTTTTGCCATGTTTCTGCAATAAGATTGTTGCCCAATAATAATCTGAGGCATCTATTTCAAGAATGAATAGTAGGTAACCATGGGGAAGAGCCAAAGGTGGTAGCTGTTTGATTTTATGCTTTATGTTTCTAACTCCTTTGGTCATCCAATCATTCCAACTGCTACCCTTTTTTAACCTTTGTTACAGAAGCTTTGTATCTGCGACCTTCTCTGAATAAAATTGCCTGATGTAATTTAAACATCTTAAAAATCTTTGCACAATCTTGACATCTAGAAGATAGTCTGGAAAATTTGATAAAGAATTCAATACATGTGGTTGTAATTTTCTTTTCCCTTCGGATATGATTAAACTCAAGTACTCAATCTGTGTTTGTGCAATGATGAACTTATCTAGGGAGGTAGAGAGAACTATACCATGCTTGAAAACAACCTGATAAAATATCTCTAAGTGTTTCTTATGTTCACTAATATCTTTGCTGAAAAATTAACAAATCATCTATGTAAACAATAATAAAAGAATAATCTCTGAAAATATCTTCCGTTCTCTTTTGGAATTCTGATGGATCATTATTCAAGTCAAATGGCATAACTTTCCATTAAAACTGTCCTCCAGGTACCTCAAATGTTGTTTTATATCTATCCTCAGGATTAATGCCAATTTGCCAAAACCCACTTTTAAGATCTGTTAGTTTATGGTATGTTCTATGCTTAGAACAGTTTACTTATCTTTCTTATTATTATACACAGATTAGCAATCACATGTAAATTAAGTAAAGTGCAGATAGAACATTAAACGATCGACAAAAAACAAGCCAAGACAAGAGACACAAGATGTGGTGGCTAGCAGGGACTAACCCCAATATGGGGAAACCCTTTGATCAAATCTTCTTTTATCTTCAATAATTTAGCAGAGATAAATAGTACAAAAGTATGATTTACATTAGCAGCAGCAAACCCTAGATCAGTCCTAAACTAGGGCAGTTAATATCTTGCAAACCAACTGTCGGATCGCCTTGATTCCTTCACCAAAAAATGCGGCCTTCTAAAGAGTGTTAGGTTCACCTACTGTGCAATCCAGAGAGAGAATGATGGTCAATGCTGGTCAAACTTTCGATCTACAGTTGCATCCCTAAATTCTATGTCCTTCCTTCCACACGTGTGAGAGAAGAGTCCTTTCTACAGAGGAGAGAGAAGAGACTCTTTTCTGCGCATGAGAGAGAGATGTGATGAGAGTGAAGTGTGCAAATGAGGAAAATACTACTTGAATTTATATGCAAAACGTTGGGGTTGAATAGATGTGACTGTTGGACTTCTGAGCCTACATACGTTGCTGGATGACTTTGACAATTAGTCCATAATATAAATAAATTCATATCTCCATAAATACTTATCGGAATCGGATGATATTTAGATCAATCCTACACCTCTGGACGAAAGGAATCTAGTAAAAATAGTATCATCCATGAACAAGGTGACCCACATGAAGTTTTGCCCTAGTTGCCAATTTTAACACTCCCTCTCAACTAGGGAGAATTTCATCTGCAATCTATCAGACTGTCATTGTTGTC
>APFE030981074.1:12238-22612 GCA_000404065.3 Pinus taeda
GGCCTTCTTCAACCTGCACACATGAGATTTTCGATCATAAATCTCAAATCCTTCAGGTTGCTCCATGTAGACCTCTTCCTTGGTTGAACCATGCAAGAACACGGTCTTAACATCCATTTGATGTAGTTTCCATCCTTGTGAAGCCGTAAGGGCTATGATTGAGTGAATGGTGGCATATCTGGCAACAGGTGCAAATATCTCATCATAGTTTATACCTTCCTTTTTGGAGAAGCCACAAGCGACAAAACGAGCCTTATACTTTTCTGTACTTCCATCAACTGCATGTTTTATCTTGTAAAGCCATTTAGAAGTGACTATTGTCTTATCTAGGGGTCTGAGAACCACTTCCTAGACATCATTCTTCATAATAGACTGATATTTTTTGGTCATAACATCCTTCCATACTTGATGCTTGACGACATCCGAGAATGATGAAGGCTCATTTTGAATGATCGTGCTCATGATCGTCAGGTACCCTGATACTTATTTTGTTTCTTACTTTCACGGAAGGTTCCTTGGGGTGCAGCATGTCCTTCAACATCATCAAGTGTCCCCCTAAGCCATGAAGGCCTCTTCCTAGAAGAGGAAGGCTCAGGTGGAGGAGGATCAATAGGATCCATGGGTTCTTCCACATCAGGCATTATTTCATCATATTTTTCTTTAGGTTCGGTGGTGTCAGCTTCTTGAGAGCTCCTCATAGTAGGAAGATTGTTCACCTTGCTGACAGCCATATCTTCGTCAAAGGTGACATCATGACTAATCATGACTTCCCTTTGATCGGCTACATAGATTCTATAGCCCTTACTATTTTCACTATAGCCCACAAATATTCCTTTCTTTCTAGATGCACCCAATTTGTTCCTTTCTTCTTTTGGCACATGAAAATATACAAGGCTTCCAAAAATTCTAAAATGAGATACGTCAGGTTTCTCACCGATGAACATTTCTTCGGGAGTGTTGGAACCCAATGCTTGATGGGGGCATCAGTTTTGTACATATACAGCGGTGTTTGCAGCTTCGGCCCAGAGAAAATTTGGAAGTCTTGGTCATGGAGCATAGCGTGGACAACTTCCACAATCGTACAGTTCTTCCTTTCCACCACACCATTCTGTTCAGGAGTGTATGGTGTAGTAGTCTCCCTCTTAATTCCAGCCTCTCTGAAAAAGTCATGAAACTCATTAGATTCATATTCAATCCCATTATCAGTCCTTAAGATCTTGATCTTCTTTTCAGTTTGATTCTCGATCAAGGCTTTGAGTGTCGAAACTAGGAGAACACTTCATCCTTCTTTTTCAAAAAGTATATCCAAGTGTTGTGAGAATAATCATTTGTAAAAGCGAGGTAATATGAATATCCTCCCAAGGAGTTCACAAGCATCATACCAGATATGTCTAAGTGAACTAAATGCAATATATTGGAGGTCTTGCTTTGGCTTGAGGGGAATGGTCCCCTTTTTAGCTTTCCTTCAACACATATGGGACATACACCTTCTTTCTCTAATCTGAACTCGAGCATCCTAGTCACCATTTTTCTTACATCAAGTAGAGCTTTATAGTGAAGGTGAGAAAAACTCTGATGCCATAATTTGGACTGAAGAGATGTGTCACAAGGCATGACACCTAGCGGACTTCCTCCGACCTGATATAATGAATCAACTTGAAATCCAAGAGTGAAGGCATCTTTATTATTGTTTTTCCATGCACATACCTTGCCATCACTGAAAGCCACATTGTGGCCTTTGTCTTCCATTGCCGAAATGGACACCAAGTTCTTTTTTAGATCAAGTACATATAATACATCCTGTAGGTGGATTGTATTACCTTGATTCAATTTAAGAGAGACAATGCCTACACCTTTTACGGGATATTTCATATTATCTCCAAGGACAATTTCCAGGTTGGTTTCTTTCTCTATCAGATTATGGAGAACTTCTTTGTAACCAGTGAAGTGCCTTGAGGCACCACTATCAATAAGCCAATTTCCCAGCGCGTCCGGAGGAGCATAGGTATATAGAGCAACTGGTAGATAATATTCATCCTGCTTATTGGAAATAGTGTTAGATTCATACCTGGAATTTCTTGACTTCTTGAATGGTTGTCTTCTTCCTTGATTTCCAACACTCCTTTTACCTCGGCCATTTGACCTGCCATTTCTTTGATTGCCTTGAGAGGGATTTTGATCATCATCTCGGTATGAGTTCCTTTTATCAGGACACTCCCTTGCATAATGACCTGGTTTATTGCAATGGTAACATCATCCTTTTCCACCCTTTGGTCCAATCTTCCTTTTGGATTTAGCCTCAGAATTTTTTCTTCTTTTAGCATGAGAATAAAAGGCAGCGAGATGACCTTTAAGTGTGGGCATTTCCTGTTCTTCCATTCTGGCTTCTTCTTGAATGCATCTAGCCATTAATTCCTCAAATCCAGGAATTACATTATTGTTGAGGAGAGTAGTCCTGAATACATACCATTCAGACAGTAGTCCTCCAAGAGTTGTGAGTGCCATTTCCCTATCAGAAATTACTTCCCAATAGATAGGAGATCGTTCTTGATCTCAGTGATTCTTAAGAAATATGCTTGCATATTTTCATCTTTTTCCCTTCTTAATTTCCTTCAGCTTATTTCTAAGAAATAGAACTTGATTTGCATCATTAACTTTAAATAAACTCACCAGTCTATTGTAGATTTCCTTGGAAGTGTTCAGCTCAGAAACATAGGCCACCAAGCACCTGTCGATAGAGTGCCAGATGATATTCTTTGTTTTGACTTCCCTGGTTTTCCATTTGTTCCTAGAAACCGCAGGTGCATTTGATGGAGACTCAACAATATTGCTTCTCACAGGGTCCAACACACCCTTATCTTCTAAAGTAAGATCGAGAGACATCTTCCATCCGTGATAGTCAGACTTCTCATGGAGCTTGTCTTCAATGGGGAAGAATGTTGAGGACCCCATAGTTCATTTAGGATAGCCTCACCAATCTTCTTGTCGATGATTTCTCTTGCTCTTGCTTGGGCTTTGTCTTCACCTCAACTCTGAACACATTTGCTTTGGTGATCTTTGATAACAACATTTCTTCAATAGGCAGAGGATGTTTAATGGGCACAAGAGCTTCATTCAGAGCTTTGTAGTTGACAACTAACCTCTTTTTTCCATGTTTTTGTCATGAGTGCTTATTGACATAAAAAGTTGGACATGCCCAAGAACTCTTGCATGGTTATATCAGTTTTCTTTCTATCAAACTGTTAATTTCTACTTTGCAAAGCTCTTGCTCAAACGGGCTCATGTGATTTTCCAATGCCTTTTGTGCTTTAATGGAGCCTTCTCTTTGGAATGGAAGTGAAACAAACTACTTCTCCTTGAACCAGAATGTGTCAGGGTGTTTTGTTGTATAGTCATTTTTCAATTTGTTTATATTATCAGACAAAATGGCAAGGCCATGGATTTCTGCATGTTTGATATTTTTTTAGATTTTGGAAAGAACTGTTACTGCTTCATGAAAAGTGCTTACCTCATCATGGTTTTATCCTGAGCATGTATTTACTCTTAGCAGGGACCCGCACCTTGTCTCCTTGAATGCTGAAAATTATTACACTCTTTTCAATCGTGATTGGCATGAATTTCTTCATAAATTCCTGTCCATGTAACATATCAGCACTGGTATCATAATTATGTAAGGTGACATATACTCCTTGTGAACCTAAGAGTATTGGGAATTCTAGAGCGATATATGGAATTTTTATCAGTTGTTTGTTAAATGCTCTAAACTGGACTTGAGTGGGTTTCCAATCGTACGGAGGAATGGCCTTGAATTTGCAATAGCTGCTCATAGCTCCAGTATCAGTCAGAGCATCAAGAGTATATTCTTTGTAGCATGGTACTTTTACTTTTACAGGGATGACCATCCTATTATCAATACCATTGATGTCATGAATGTCTTCATTACTGTATTGACTAAATGGAGTTTGAGAGGAAAGGAAAGTAGAAGAAACAAACTGTGAATTCAAACTATCAAATTCTTGCATGTTGGCTTGAATCCGTCGTGCAAGTTGCTTCATCTAGTTTCTGTCTATTTGGAGATCTTCTTCTACCCTTTTAATTTTATCCAATAATTTTTCTGCAGTATTATTTGTGGATTCTTGTGATGCTCCTTGTGTTATATGCCAATATGAAATCTCAAATTCTTCTCCATCAATTATTTTGTGAGGAATAGAAGCCTGCAACTGGTCAATATTTTCTTGAAGACGTCTCCGAGGAATAATCAAGCTGGGATGAAGAGAGGTCTTTTGTCTCTAGATTTCTTCAATTTGATTTTGGAGATCATAAAATGAAAACATAAAACAATTGGACAGATATGTACATTTTATGTTGTCACTATTACTGTCTAAAAGAGAAACTTTTTGTAATTTTTCATTAATTTCATAGCTATTATCTGAATTAGTACTATGTACAGAAAAACATTCAAAATCAGAATCAGTCTGAGAAACTAGGTCCTAGTTAGCTAGGTCATAGGAGGATTTAAAAACTTCTGTAATATTTTTTCTGGATCCCTTTCTTTCCTTTGTTGGGACATCTATTAGCCCAATGACCAGTCTGACCACAAATAAATCATTTGGACTGCTTAGCTAGTTTAGACCTTTTCTTGAAAATAAATCTTGATTTTCTAGTTGTGAGAGATCTATTGGGTTATGTTATATTCTTTCCACGACTAGCCCACGTAGTTAACTAGGGGGGCAGAGTCCCCCCTTCGTTGCGCCAATTGTGTAACAAGGGGGCGGTCACAGGGGGTTTGAGGAGTACCCGTAACCCCACTTTATGGGGTTTGGGGCAGCACCTCGGAAAATTTTGGTTTTGATCCCTATGTTAGGTTGGGCGGCCCCACCTATGGTTTTGTGCATGATTTTCGCACATGTTTTTTAGACACGATGGTTTTCGGTCCATGGTATTGGACACGATGGTTTTTCAGTCCCTGGTATTGGATGCTTCGGCATGTATAAATATGCATTATAACATTGAAAGGAACATAATGAAAAATCAAACTGATAGTCCCAATTTTGAGATCCAGGGGAAAATCTTTGTGTATATGTGTTTTATGTGTTATGCTCTCGCATTTTTTATTTCCTGTGTTTTAGAATTCGTATGTAGGGAATTTCTGTACGAGGTTAAAACCTACAAGATCTTGATTGATATTGCTTTTTCTTAGTAGGAGGTCTCAACCTACAAGAACACTTACTACTTTTGTCTTTTCGAGAACCCTTTCTGGAGTGGTTCTTATAACACCAAAAATGAAATGTTTCAGTAAAGGAGTCACGGATGGTGGGATGAAATGCAACTACTTTTTGACATTCTTACGAGTTTTGTTGGCAACACAGTTATTTTTCAGAATGGTAAGAATGTGTTGGTGAAGTGCGGCTAGAGACAATGTATCTATGGCAACGTGTTGTGCAAATAGTGACTATTGAACTAATTCAAGTATTTTACCTGGCATGGAGGCTATGTAGTGTCTAAAATAAGCCACATTATGGTGATCAGGGATTTTATAATAAATATTTTGCATTCTACAATAATATTCTGATAATAAATCTAAATTGTACAATCTTTGACTCATAAACATTTGGGCATAATGTTCATTGTTAGAGGAAATAACTCCCAGAAATTCATGGGAGGGAGCCATCAGGATAGCTTCCAAAGGATCATCATTTTCATGAATTTATGTTTTCTCTTCTTTCTTAAGCGTTTCCCACCATAGTCTGGCATTCCCTGTTAGGTTCCATGTGATTAATATGACTGCCTCTTTCCATGAAGCTTTAGTGTCTTGTTTCGTCTAAGAATCCCATGCATTAATCAGTTGCAGGAGAATTAATGTCCGATCCTTGTTTAGACAATCAAAATTAAAAAAGAAATTATTGTTTTGATTTCCAATTTTTGTTTGGACATTCATATCATCTCTAACTTCTGCAGAGGCAAGGTGTTGAGTCCAAGAATGGAATGGACTCTTTTTATGATGAGAGCTAACACCAACTTCTGATGTCTTTGCAACTTTGTTAGAAACAATGAAAGAACTTGTTCTTTTCTGCTTAGTTATAGAGGATCCGCTTTCATCCCCTGACTGGCTTGCCATATTTATTTCTCTCGTGTAAAATTTGGAAATTTTCTTTTTCAAAACGTTTAATTTTTATTGTGCTAACTTTGTACCCTTTGCTAATGCTTCAAACTAGATTTCATCCTTTTCAAAAACTTTGAGAGAGGAACTGGATGAGGACTGGGAAGATTTTATCAAGGTGAATTTGGGGCCTTCTTCTTCTATCTCAAAATATCTAGGGGGATATCTTGGTCTACTCATAACAGTTTCAAAATTTGTGACTGCTTTGCTTATTACCCCTAATTGATTATTAATTGCTCTTAGTTGACTTTCATGAGTATTATGGTGAGCATATATTGTATCTATGCTCTCATGGATATTTCTGACATGCTCTTTTACTTCTACAATGTCTCTTGCCATATCATCTATGTTTTGGGCTACACAGATGGACATGTAGTTAGAATAATTCTACATTTTTAAGTATTCTACTGGTTCAAGCTCTGTGGTTGATCGATAATGTAGAAATTGAAAATCACTCTGTATAGCACCATCTCTGAATTTAGGAGTACTAGTACCAAGTTCTAGTCTCCTTTCCGACAATTCTACTTTTGCGCCTGTCTTTTCCCTAGGTAGGCTGAACATTTTTTGGTCTCGGATAGGGAACATAATGCATTCAAGATAGTCTGAATCTTGTCCTTGGTGTGATGTAGAAGTGATGGTTTGGTATTTCTTTTTAACTGCATATTTTGTCTGTATAATTTCTCCTACCCTAGTCATTAAGTCTGCAAGATAATTCTCTTTACCGACTTTATATATGATATCAAAATCATATCCATCTAACCACAAAGCCCATCTTAAAACTCTGGAATTACCTTGTTCTAGCAACCTTTCGTTTTGGAGCATTACTTTCATGTGCCTGAGATCTATCTTAAAAATGAAGTGGACACTTTTAAGGAATAACCTAAATCAAATCTTGCAGTCAAATTGACCTTTCACTTCCAGCTGACATACTGCAATTAATTCAGCTATCTCCTTGAAATTGTAGTCAAAAGTCAAAATTTTATTATTAGTTTTTCTTTACATACTGGCACCTTAAGAAAAACTGAGAGAATAGAGTGTATTACCTCAATTCACCATGAGAAATCCAATGCCAACCCTCGTTATCATCTCCCCATGTTATATTCAAATTTCTTGTAGACAACATAGAGCACAACTTACCTGTGCCTCGTTCTATCCAAAACTTCTGAAATAAAGAAACATTGATGTCATTAGTGCCAAATATAAACATTATGTTAAGATACGAAAAGTAAGATATTCTAACTGGAAACGAACACAGAGTAATTGAGGCTACTATTTTCCTATTCAAATATATCAAACCATGGTGTTGACATGGGATGTAATGTAGTAAATCAATACAAATTGAATTTCTAATCAAACTTAGGACTCTAAAGTCAGTGGAAGTGGAGACCTAGTTGCACCTTCCCCCACGTTTATAAGTGCAACCTTCTCTTCAGGGAAACTATTATAATTTCAACTGACATTGATTAGTTGATGATTTGGTAGTTTTTTTATATGCCATAAATGGCATCCAAGAACAACATTGTAGAAATTCTATAATATGATTTTCAAATATGTCATGGTTTCCAATATATTTTTCTGATTTTGGAATTTCATATTTCAATTGTTAATATGTCATACTTGAGTGCACTAAACGATTTTGACAATATTGAATCAATTTATAAATTCAAAAATGTAATTTAAGAAATATATAAAGTAACTATTTTACTAATAATTACATTGTTGTATTCACTAATTATTATTACTTTAAAAAATAAGTAAAAAATGTAAATCATGTAGAATCACCCGTAAAGTTTTGTGAACGAGTGAGGTGTGAGTTCCATTTAATGGTTAGTCTCAAATCATTGGATGAGAGGGGCTCTACAACATAGTATGGAAGAGATTTTGTGGTAGGCGTAAATGATTGTAACCATCCTACATCCATCTTAATTCCAGAGCTATCAAGAGTGATCAAATCTATCAAGGTGCAAACATGTTTTTTGAGTGTGGAGATGGACTTCAACAAGGGTTTTCCCATGAAGATTAATTTGACGACTCCAAACTATATTTTCTTCCAAAAGCTCGACTATGAGAATATTTCATTTTTTAGCATGCTATTGAGCAAGTTATATAATTAAAAAATACCCTAAATGTTCTGAGAGTATCAAAGATCAAAGAAAAACCTCGAAGGCCTAAATGGTGGGAAGGAGCGCAAGCTAATTATTATTTGGCATACAAAGAGGAAGAGCTTTGGGACAAGAAATAATCGGAAGACAAGAAGGAAGAATATGTCAACAAAGAAATGGCATCCACGACATTAGAATTGAAGTAGGAAAAATCATAGGCTAATCTAGATCCTTCGGTCGCTAGCAAGGATTTCCTAGACGCGACGTTAGTGGAAAAGGAACAATCCCTTGTGGAATATGAAATTTCACTAGAAACCACAAAGAAAAATGTTGAAAAGGAAACTTCTTGGGAAAATCACGTAGATGAGGAAGACCTCAAGAATGTTATCATGCCCTTGCCGAAGAATGACTCGCCAAAATTTGTAGAAAATGCAGGTTGGACTCAAGTTGGAAAGAAAGGAAAAAAAATGTTATGAAACCAGCTCAAGAAAAAGATAGAAAAGATAGATCAACACCTTCAAATTCAGCCTCTTCGAGGGGGCAACCTCCTTTACATTACATAAATGAACAATTCTTGGATCATACAAATGAAAAGTCCTCCTTTCTATATATAGAAGTCTAAGGGGTCATAACATAATCAGAGTCGACATAACAATAATAATGTAAGGGCACAATAATAACAATAGTGGGCTTCTATGGGGCACATTAGTAACAATATGGGCACTACATGGGTACATCAATATAATAAGTGGGTTGTACTAATAACAATAAGGGGTTACACTAGTAGTATAGGGGCCTAACATGCCCCTCTCCTTCAAAAAGTGTTGTCCTCAACGCTTGAGTAGTTCTTGATGCTTTTGTATAAAATCCTTGTCCTCCCATGTGGAATCTTCAGCGGGTAAGTCCTTCCACTTGATGAGATACTCTGAATTGATCGATTTCGTAGCTGTCGGGTTCTTGTTTCTGTGACTGCTCCAGGTTCCAATATGATTTTTCCTTCCTCTTCAATTTCTGGCAATATTGTTTGAATTGGGATCTTTTGCAACTTTTGAATAAGTGGTCATACTTCTTTGTCCTTCTTCCATTCATCCCTTGCTTCGTTTATCCAATTTGGTTGGATAATAGAAATAGCACAAAACAATGCTTCCACATCCTCATCTTGAAGAGTCTTCCCATTCGGTAAGGTCGCCATTTTTTAAGTGCATGTAGTATTGCCAACATTTCCTTCTCATAAATAGCTTGCTTGAGATGTAGCAGTAAAAATACGCAATCACCTACATCAAAACATTTTTCACTACGATGTTGATCTACCTGTTGTTTCGTTTGATTTTGCACCGAAGTGGCGTTATCCTTTAAAAGTTGGAGAACTTGTTGTTGATGCTCAATGTGATCTTTCACTTCTTGAACATTTTTCTTCTTGATAGGTCCTTTTATCTTGATAGTTTGAGGAGTGGTAATTTCGACCAATGAATTACAACATATGGTTGGATTCATTTCTTCTTTCTCGATGTGATCTTTCACTTCTTGCACCTTTTTCTTCTTGATGTGTCCTTCTATCCTGATGGTTTGAGGAGTGGTAATTCCTTCCAATGCATTACAAGATATGGTCAGATTCATTTGTTCTTCATCTAGGGTTTGTTCCTCGAGTATATCCTCTTCTTTTGATCTTTCTTGCTCCTTTTCTTCTTCCTCTTCACAATCTATGTAGAATAATTTCTTCTCGGCACACTTATGACCTTTACTGTATTTGCTATCACAACTGTAGCAAAGCCCTTTTGCTCTTTTTTCTTTCAATTGTTGTGGTGTCAACCTTATAGGTTGTGGAAGACTAGGGACAACATTTCCATCTTTATAGTTGTGAGTGGTATTCTTCTTAGTTGCCATAATTTTGCTTTCCATTTTTCTTGCTAACTTGAATGCCTTCTCTAATGAATCAGGTTCCCAAAGGCGAACATCATGTTGGATATTATCCTTTAAAGACCCTATGAACACATCAATCCTATGCTCCTCTGGAAAATATTTTACCCTTATGTTCAGTTTTTGGAACTCCTCAATGTGCTCCATTATTGAACCCTTTTGTTTGAGACTTCTCAATTGGCTAAAAAAAGTGTT
>APFE030981077.1:0-57855 GCA_000404065.3 Pinus taeda
TATATCACTTCCTCCAAATCCCCATGGAGAAAGGTTGTCTTTACATCTAACTACTCAAGATGAAAATCTTGAACTACTACTAGACTTAAAATAGTTCTGATTGAAGTCATTTTAACAACAGGAGAAAATATTTCATCAAAATCAATACCTTTCTTCTGTGCAAACCCCTTCACCACAAGTCTAGCTTTGTACCTTTGTTTTCCTCCATCTTCTTCCTTCAGTCTGTAAACCCATTTATTCTTCAATGTAGTTTTTCCTGCAGGCAACCTGACTAAGTCCCAAGTCTGGTTATGCATTAAGGAGTCCATCTCTTCTTCCATGGCTACCTCCCACTTTTTCCTGCTTTCAACCTACATTGCTTCTTCATAACATTCGGGTTCACCAGAATCAGTCAACAATAAATAATATAATGAAGGAGAGTATCGTTCAGGGGGTCTACTTATCCTGGTAGATCTTCTAACACTTCTTTCAGGTGTTTGGGGTGCCTGTTGCTATTGTGGTGGTTGCTGCTGTTGTGGTTGTTGATTATTATTATTTTCAGGCACCTTTACTTTTTCAGTGATTTCATCAAGAACTGTGTATTCCTTGTTTTCTTTTCCCTGTTTCTTTTCCTGCAACTGATTCTTATACAAGACCTTTTCATTGAATATTACATCTCTGCTCCTAATGATTTTGTGATTTTCATAATCATATAAGCGATAATCAAAATCATTAACACCATATCCAATGAAGGTACATTTCTTTGACTTTTCCTCAAGCTTTGTTCTATTTTCTTTATCAATATGGGCAAAGGCCTCACAACCAAAAGGCTTAAAAAAATAGTAGTTTACCTTTTTACCTGTCCATGCTTCCTCTGGAACACCACCATCCAAGGAACTTGAAGGCCCTCTGTTTATTAGATAAACAACAATATCTACAGCATCTGCCCAAAACTGTAAAGGCAATCCTGCATGCAATCTCATGCACCTTGCACGCTCCATGATTGTCCTGTTCATCCTTTCTGACACACCATTTTCTTGTGGTGTTCTTGGAACTGTCTTCTCTCTGTGAATTCCATGCTCTGAACAGTACCTATCAAACTCTCTACTGCAATATTCACCTCCATTGTCTGATCTAAGACACTTCAATTTCTTTCCCGTCTCAATCTCAACCAAAGCTTTCCATTTCTTAAAAGTATCAAATACATCAGATTTATTCTTAATACAATAAATCCAAGTTTTTCTAGTTACATCATCAATAAAAAGTAACATAATAACGAGAGCCACCGAGAGATGATACCTGAGCAGGTCCCCATACATCTGTATGCACAAGCTCCAATTTTTCATTCTTCTTTTCTTTCCCAACTTTGAGAAATCTAACTCTCTTCTATTTTCCTCCATAAAAGCAATTCTCATAGAAGTCCAAATCAACATTCTTCAAACCTGGCAACAAATTCCTTGAGTGAAGAATCTTCATCCCTTTTTCACTCATGTGTCCAAGCCTATGATGCCATAATGTTGCATCTGCTCCTTTTGAAGTTAAAGCATTAACAAAGTTAGAAATACCATTGCATAAATACAATGTACCAACCTTTTCAACTTTTGCTATTACCAGGGCTCCTTTGGTGACCTTCCAAGCTTTATTTGTGAAAGTTGTCACACAACCTTCACCGCCTAACTGCCTTTTTGAAATCAGATTTTTCTTTAGATCTGGAATATGCCTTACCTCCTTTAGTAGCCATTGGTTTCCATTCTACTGTTTTACAAGAACCTTACCCATTCCAACAATTTTACAAGGTTTATCATCACCCAAACAAACTTGTCCAAAATCTCCTTGAACATAGTCATGAAAGTATTTCTTATTAGGAGTGGCATGGAATGAGGCCCCTGAATCTACCATCCAGGAATCAGTAGTATTTTCGAAAGAAAGAATCAAAGCATCTTGTAACACCTCACCTGTCAGATTTGCTTCATGATTGTTTTCTTGCTATGAATCTCCTTCTTTTCCCTTCCGAGATCTATAGTCTTTCTTTAGGTGTCCTTTCTTTCCGCATTACCAGCACACTATCCCCGATCTGGACTTGGATCTGCCTTTCCTTGATTTACAGTGATATCCTGAGCTCTTTCTTCTTTCCATTTTTCTTCCCTTAGACTCTGCACTCAAAGCATTTCCTGATGTCTCTCCGTTGCATTTCCTCGCTAAGGATAGCACCGACAACATCATCAAACTTTAAAGTACTAGATCCAGACACAAAGTTACTAATGGCCATTACTAAACCATTCCAACTTTCTGGAAATGAGCACAAGAATAATAGAGCTCTAACTTCATCATCAAAGTTTACCCCTACAGAACATAATTGACTTGTAATAGTATTAAAATCATTTAAATGATCTGCAACAGATCCACCTTCCGACAACTTCATATTAAATAACTATTTCATAAGAAATACCTTGTTTGAGGCTGAGGGTTTTTCATATAGTTTCTCCAACGCCTTAATCAAACCCTCTGTCGTTGTTTCCTTCGAAATTTTGAAGGCGACCGATGCTGCAAGGCACAACCATATTGTTTCGAGTGCCCTTCTATCGAGAAGATTCCATTCTTCATTTTCCATATCCATCGGCTTCTTTGCTTTCCCGCCCAATGGTAGGTATAGATATTTCTGATACAGATAATCTTCCATCTGCATCTCCCACAATGAGAAGTTTTAGCCGTTAAATTTCTTGACCCTAAACTTACCATCTTCCACCATTGCTCCCACTCGAACAAGGAACCCTTCTTTCCTACGAGTTTATCAACCAAATAGACCTTTGGCTCTGATACCAGTTGTTAGAAAATTATATATTACGGAGCAAAGGAACACATAAAGTACTATAGAAATATAAACATAGAAAACGCATAAAACAAGAGAGACACAGATATACGTGGTTCACCCAGTTTGGGCTACGTCCACGCCGAACAGCCAGTCCTTCCTTTCTAGTATCCAACAATATGAAGAGGCACAACCTACAACAAATCCGCTGTAATATCCTCTGTTTTCTCTCACAGTCTCACCTCTCTGTTTTTCGTTCACACACAGAATACACATCTATTACACAGCCTCAAATACAATACCCTCATACAAAGAGAGGGGTTGCCTTCTAGGGAAAAAAACCCTAAACTAAACATAAGTTCTACCGTTAGATCATTTGCCTAATGAACGGCCCAGATTGACTAGAAATTACTATACTTTTACAAGGCAAATTTACATCTATTTTTAGCTTCGGGGACGCTACCCCCGAGCCCCTACCGGGGGACTGCTGGCCCCCAGAGCCCCCAGCCAGGGGGGATCGGTCCCCCCGGACCCCCGCGGGGGGGACAAGTCCCCCCCGCATCCCCCCCGCATGGAGGGGTGTACAAACTTCCTGGGGTATACATCCAGCTGAAATAAAGACCTCTGAACAACCATGCTCCACACACAACAATAGTTGTGTTTGATGTCTTTAACTTCCATGCTTAGGATAGTAACATTTTTTTCATGTTAATTTAGCATCATTGCAAAGCATAGCTCTTAGCAGTTAATTAGGAAATGATGTGTCTTATCATTGAATTTCAGTCTTTTTCATTATTGTAGTAGATCAACTCTCTCTTAGAGTAGATTTCTATTTCTTTCATCAAGGAACCAAGCTTCTTCTGAATCCATCGAAGTCTGGCTTGGAAACCCTAGTGGTCTCTCGCCAGCTAAACAGTTACAAAAAGCAGAACCATCACTTTTATTTGTGTATAAAACACTATCACCTCCAAGTTTGTACGAACCCCGGGTTGATAAAGTAAAGTTGGTAACCCAAGAGTTGCAGCATTCTTGTTGCAATATTGGTGCTCATCATTTTTTTGCGTCTTTGCCAAGGAGATGTCTGAGTAATATGTGATTACTTCTTTCTTTCTTCTATTTCTTGTTTCTAATATTTTGCCATTAGTTTCATTTCTGCAAAAGTAATTTAGTTTAATTCCTTTTCATTATGCATTCTTTTATTTCCTTTCCATCCTGCAAGTTAGATTTCAAGCAAGTAGTTAATCTTTTCATTCATCCAATAGTTCTCATTCAGTCTGCAATTTCAATTCTGCAAGTTAGATTTCAATTCAACAATCAGTTTTTCATTCAGTTAGTAGTTTTCATTCAATCTGCAATTCCAGTTCTACAAAGCACTTTCAAAGGCTGAAAAAAACACAAAACCAAACCAAACATTTCCTTTCATGCCTTGTAGGAATAGGGATAACTTAGGGAATTTTTTTTCCAAATACCCCCACAACATCAAACTAGAAATCGTCCCTCTTCTTCGGTGGTTGTGAACTGGAGGAAACCTTAGATGAGTAACCAAACATATTTGGAGAACCTATAGGGGAAGAAGAAGAACCCATTCCTACTGAGCCAATGGCTGAAAACAGAAATGACAGAGGGAATAGAGAGAGAGTTGAGGGTGTTTTCCCCATTATGGAAACCAATGGGGACACTAAGATAAAAAAATATAAGCCCCTCTGCCCTTCCTCATTTCCATGGCCTGACCAAGGAAAATCCTGACACTTTCCTATTTGAGTTTGTTGTTATACGCTGAACTTATGAGTATATAGATGATGAGAAGAAGTTGAAACTATTTCCATCTACCCTCAAGGATGTAGCTTTGCACTGGTTCATGGGTTTACCTGGGGATAACATCACAACTTGGGTTTAGATATAGCAAGCCTTCAACAACAACTATCGAGACTATTGTAGGTTTAAGGATACTAAAGAAGAAATTTTTAGGATGACCTTAGGTAATGATGAATCCCTAGAGGATTATGAAGAAAGATTCTAGCTTAGTTACAAAAGGGCCAGGTGCACACTTGACCCTGAGACAATGAAGCTGCTCCTACTTAGAGGAGTAAGGGAAGACCTTTTGGATACCTTACACTTGTTAAAAGGAGGAGATATATACCAGTTACCCTATGAGGATATCAAGGTTTTCTTTAGAAACCATCCTAGGGCAGCTACGAGAAAGGGTAGGGGAAGTCAACCTATGGTCGGAACATCCTCTTCCAATTCATCCATCAAGGGTGAAATTGGAAACATGATGGAAGATTTCAAGAGTGAGATTCTGCAAATCCTTGCCTACAGATGGACACTATTCACATTAGGAGAAAGAAGGAGGAAGTAGAGAGATTCTTGGCCATTTTCTATCCTAGATGCACCAGGAGGCACCCTAGGAATGAATGTTCATTGAATTTTATTAAAATTTGCTCAATTTGTGAAGAAAACCAATCCACAGACAAGTGCCCTTCTTTTCCTGGACTCAAAGTTGTATATCAAGGAGTTGAAGGGGTCACTGAGTAACTTTACTACATAAACCAAAGGAGACCTCTTGGGCCTAGGCCATAATAGCATCGCATAAAAGGGTCATCCCATGCATATTACAACCCCAACCATACCACATCCATACCTTCTTGGGGACCCCCTGCTCATCCTTCTTGGTCTACACCTCCTCCTTGGTCCTTTGCATCTCAATATCATTCTCATCTAGCCAACCAGTCATTTCAACCATATACTCCACCACAACCTCAGTGGAATGCACTGGTGCAGGGGTGGAGGCCCCAGTACAACAATGTTCCTGCTTTATTGCCTTCACCATCTATCCAACCACAGCTGTTACACTCTACTCCACCTAAACAACTCCAGATGCCTGCCCAGCCAAATCCAAACCTAAACAATAGACAGGCATAACAAGCATACAGTGAAGAGACATCATATCCAGCTTATGCTGTGGAGATCTAGGAAATTAACCTGATATATGGGAGAGTTTTCCCAGATAACTAACCTCCACCTCCACCTAGGGAGGTTTAAGAAGAAAGAGAGTAAAGCATTCTTAAAGTAAATCCACCCTTTCCTGAGATATTAACTCAACCACTCCAGCTTACCCTAGAAGAGACTGAACTTCTGGGAGAATTGAAAAACCGGAGAATTGAAAAACCTATATGTCATGATTCCACTTCTCCAAGCCATCAAGGATGTACCTATTTACAACAAGTTGATTAAGAAGAAGTGTTTCAACCATCTATGGAGGTGAAAAAGAGATGCATCTACTATTAATGTCATTGGACAAATATCTGACTTAATGTTGGGGTAGATAATCTGTCCAAAATATTTGGACCCTAGAAGCCCTGTAGTAGATATGCACATCAATGGCATCATTGTCCCACACACTTTTATTGATCTTGGGGCTGCCATTAATTTGATGACCAAGGACACTATGCTCAAGCTCAACCTCCAAGGTTCATTGAGAAAGACCGCAACAGTCCAACAACTTACAGACCACTCCACAGTGACCCCTAAGGGGATTTTGGAGCATGTGATGGTTTCCATTTACTCTTGGGAGTACCTTGCAGATTTCCTAGTTCTCCAGCCTAAGGCTAAGCTTATTGGTTACCCTGTCATCCTTGAGAGGCCCTGGTTGGCCACTGTCGATGCTTACATCAACTGCAGAGTTGGGAATGTGACCATAAAAAATGGGCATATGTCCAAGCAATTAGTCATATACCCTCCTGCTCAACCATCTGTAGGGCATGACTTACCTTTATGGCTGGAAGAGGAGGAAGAAGATGAGTTTTTTTCTACCCAACTATATACCTTAGAAATAACCATGGGAGGAGTACCACAAGATGAATATGAGTTGATTGAACACCTACTCCAAAGTCCAACTCCTAGTACATTGTCCCTATGAGTAGTAAAGGAAACCCAGAAAAACCATCAAATTTATCTATACTTCACTGATTCCAACCTTCTCCATGTCAAAACCATATAATTCGTCCCTGAGAGAACTTTGAAAATCAATACATCTCTTTTTGTTCTTCAACAGGAGAAGGTGTGCAACATGCTAAAGGAACATCTCGATTCCTTCGCTTGGAATTACAAAGAAATGAAGGGAGTACACCTCTTAGTGTGTACCCACCACATTTACATCAAATAAGGTTGCAAGCTAGTCTAACAACCCCAAAGGAGGATGAATCTAGCTCTTAAAGATATAGTCAAAGAAGAATAGCAAAAATTGTTGGATGTAGGATTCATTTATCCTATCTCCAATAGTAAGTGGGTCTCTCCTTTGGTGTTAGTTCCCAAGAAAAATGGTAAGTGGAGGATTTGTGTCATTTACAAGGGGTTGAACAAAGCCACAAAGAAGGACCATTTCCCTCTACCTTTCATCGACCAAGTGCTAGATGGCCTAGAAGGGAAAAATCTTTTCTCTTTCCTAGATGGATTCAACGGGTACAATCAAATCCATATTAGCCCGAAATACTAGGATAAAGCCACCTTCACTTGTCCTTGGGGTACTTTTTCATATAGGGTCCTTCATTTTGGCCTATGTAATGCTCCTGTTACTTTTTAGAGAGTAGTTCTGAGTATCTTTGCTGAGTTGATCCATGATGTGGTAGAAATCTATATGGATGATTTCACACCTTATGGGGGTGATTTCGAGGAGGATTTTTCGAACTTAGGTAAGGTACTGCACAAATGAATTGAGATGAACCTGTCTCTCAGTCCCGATAAATGTGAATTCTTGATGACTGCAGGGACCGTGCAGGGTCATTCAATATCTCAAGAAGGACTGTAGGTGGACCCCAACAAAATAGCTATCATCTAAAGGGTCCCACCTCCTCAAAAGCAGAGAGATGACATAAGTTTCCTAGGATTAGTTGGATACTACCGAAGGTTCATAAAGGACATCAACAACTTGGCCTCTCCTTTATTTGGGTTGTTGACCAAAGACTTTAAGTTTATATGGTCAAAAAGTTGTCAAGAGGCCTTGGACATCCTGAAGAATAAGTTAACCACTGTTATGATTCTCCGAGGCCCAAATTGGGCCCTTCATTTTCACATTCATGTTGATGCCTCACACAAAGCCATAGGAGCATCACTAGGTCAGATAAATGAAAATTTTCCTTATGCCATTTACTTTATCAATAAGAATCTGTCAAATGCCGAACTGAACTACAAGTGACTGAAAAGGATCTCCTAGCTATTGTGCATTCATTAAACAAATTTAGGCATTATATTATAGGCTATCAAACATATGTCCATACTGACCATGCTGCAATCAAATATTTAATGAATAAACCCGATGTGAATGCGCGTATTATAAGATGGTTACTTTTGTTACAACAGTTTGATCTAACTATTATTGATCAGCCTGGTAAGTAAAATTTTGTTGCAAACTTTTTATCTAGATTAAAGTTGCTTGTAGTTGAAGAGGGAATGGTTGATGACCAATTACCGGATGAGCACTTGTTCGCCATTTTAGTTCTCTCTCCATGGTTTACTGACATAGAAAACTATTTGGTATCTCAACAGTTCCCACTGAACTTGTCCTCCAAAGAGAAAAGCAAGATTATAAGGAAGAGTGCCCCCTTCACTTGGATTGAGGGAAATCTCTTCAAACTTGGCCTAGATCAAATCTTGAGAAGGTGTTTGAGGGAGGAGGAAGGCTTTGACATCCTTTTGACCTATCATGATGGGCCTTTTGGAGGTCACTTTGCAACAAAGGGGACAACATTCAAAGTGTTACAAGCAGGCTATTTTTGGCCCACTCTTCATCAGGATGTGAAAAGATATACTAGTCAATGTGATTAGTACCAAAGGATGGGAAAGCCTACTCCAAGGGATGAAATTCCTCTATAGCCACAAGTGACTTTTGAGCCATTTGACAAGTGGCGCATGGACCTCATTCGACCTATTGACCCTCCTTCCAAGAAAAAATAGTACATCATTGTGTGCACTGACTATCTAACTAAGTTGGTTGAAACCAAGGTAATTAAGGCAGCAATGGATGAGAAGGTAGTTGAGTTCTTAAGGGAGAATGTATTTTACAAATTTGGGTACCCTAAAGAGCTGGTCACTAATAAGGCAGCTAGTTTACCTCCAACATGATTGAAGACTTGCTTATCCAGCACAATATCAAGCATAGGACCTCCACTCCTTATCACCCACAAGCTAATGGGAAAGTGGAGGTGACCAACAGAGCGGTTGATAGCATCTTGACCAAAGTGGTGAGCGACAATAGGAAAGATTGGGCAGATAGACTAGTTAAGGCCACTTGGGCCTATAATACCACTTGGAAGACCACCACTAGATTCACACTATATGAGCTGGTCTATGGGAAAAAGGCATTATTGTCCATTGAGTTTGAGTATAACACATTAAGGATGGCAACCCAACTAGATCTAGATCTCAGCAGTGCAAAAAGAGAGATTTCTTCAGTTAAATGGTTTAGATGAGTTCAGAATGTAGGCCCTTCTATACACAGATGTAACTAAACTTCAGAGGAAGATATAGAATGATAATAACATCAAGGATAAGCAATTTCAATAAGGCTATTGGGCCTTGCTATATGATTTTGGATATAAAGACTTTAAGGGAAAGTTAACGACAAGATGGCTAGGACCTTATGTTATAGAAAGATGTCATGATAATGGTTCATTGTAAATTAGAACCATAGATGAAGAGGCCATCCCTTTACTTGTTAATGGACACTAACTAAAATTTTACAAAAGGCCATTGACAAAGCAAGAGTTCATTGATGGTATCAATAAAACAGTGATGGTTGTGAAGCAAGTTTCATCTCTTGTCTCATCAAATCACTGAGGAAAATAAAAATAAAAAATATCAGGACTCGGGTGAAAACCTCCATGATGCAATTGAGTCCCACTACTGGGTTGAAAACCTCTTGGGGTAGCCCAATGGTGTCAAAAAAAAAAGATCCCTAGGTGAAAACCTCTCTTGCGGTGCCCAGGGAAAACAGCTAGGATGAAAACCTCTCAGAGGCAGCCTAGTTGTTTTCAAAAAAGAAAGAGAAAAAATCTCGAAATTTTCTATTTGCAGGTCAGCAAGGAGGAAGATCAGAGAACAAAGGAGGATAAAAAAAAGGACCTATTTCACTCACATTTTTATTTTTCCACTCATTTTCATTCATCACTCCACCATTTTTTTTCACTCCTTTGCTTCCATTGACAAGAGGACTGTGTTTTCTACAGGATCCCTTGTAAACCTATAGGATCCCTTGAAAACCTATAGGATGATTCTGTAGGAATTAGAATGGGTAGGGAAGCCTATAGGAAGTGACCCTAGGGTGAAAAAATGACCTGCCATGTCAAAATAATGACATCCCTACGTCAAACTTCATTACCATACTAGTCTTCACTTTCATCACCCTTACATTCATCATAAAAAAATAAATTAGTTTTCAAAAAATAAATACACAGTCTTCAAGAGAAAACACATAAAGAAAAACTGAAACAGGGAGTAGAAGGGAGTAGCACCTGAGTATTTCTCATTTCTCCACACTCCTAGTCTTCCTCTCAATCCATGTCATTATCCTCAAAATCCCAGTAGAGTGTATGATTAAAAGTTCTGAGGGAGAAGCAGTTACAGGACATCCTGTAGGAAATCCTGTAGCAACCTATCCCACAGAGTACAAATCATGATTGCAGCAAGATTCTAGCATGAAGATCCAAGGGTAGAAGGAGCTCTAGAGTAGCACCACCACCATCATCTTCAACACTAGGTACCTGCACATCAAAGGAATCATCAGAGAGCAATAAAAAAAGGAAGCAGAAATAGCATGCAACCAACACACATCAAGCACCTCAGGTCTTCAACAACTACAACAAGGTATTAGCACCACAGGTAAGTATCTCGCTCACTCTCTCATTTGCATAATGTATTCAAAAGATATAAAGGTTACGAGTAAGTTGGTTTATAATTGAAAGGTGTCCAGTTAACTTGGCCACCTTCATTCAGTGGACGAAGAAAAAATAGTTGGTCCTCCCACACATGGCAATAGTCAATTCAAAAAGGAGAAGAGAAGGACAAAAACAATTAAGTCTACAGGGGCATGAACTAGGAGTTGATTATGAGGAGAGGGGAATGATGAGATGGTAGTGGGGACCAACGGTCCAAAAATAGAAAACGTACCTCTATTGCCAGCACACCACCTCACATAACTTGGTCATAAGAAGAAATACTCGTTGATCCCCATGCACTTATGCATGCATTTCCTCAAGGCTCACTCTAGCAACATCCACTCTCATACCCAAGCAACCTACAGAAGAGGAAAATTCCATCTGTCTCCTATGCAGGACCTCCTCTAGGATTACACAGGAAATCCTACAGGATTTCAAAGGCATCCTACAGGATTTCAGAGGAATCCTATAGGATAGAGACAGATAGTCTACAGGATTGGCCGAGAGAAGTTTCAGAGGGGAAAACACGGGGGTTGGATACAACAAACGCTATGAAGAGGTAGGCTCTATAATTCCTTCCCTTTTTCAAAGTGAATTGAATAGAAAATCCCCTAGTAGTGAGTGAATTTGGCAGCTGTGTAAAGGAATTGTCTCCATAGTTCCTTCAACTATTTACTTCTGCATTCAAAAAATTGTGTCAACCATCTCAGCTCCTCCAAATTCACCAACAAAATGATAGGGGGGTTTAATAGAAGCAAGCCCATTAATACTATGAGAATCCACTAACACCCTCAGGTGTTAGAAATCTTCACAAGGCATAATTGGATTGGCTATTTTGAAAAATTAAGAGGGTATGATGATGAAGTGCCCCAAGATTTTGCTCTCTCCCTCATTAAAATGACTAGAATTCATGCCACTATTGTGGTGAAAGGCCTCTCCATTGAGCTCACCCCTGAAATCATAAGAAAAATTACCACACTTCCCCTAGGAGTACCTTGGAGAAAGGAAGACAAGGGAGAAAGCCAGGTTGCCAAGAAGAAGTTCTTTTTAGAGGGAGAAGATCCCATTGAGGACAAAAATGGAGTAAGGAGAGAAAGCCTACCAAACCCCTAGAATGAGATGAGTTACCACCTTATCAAATACATATCGTGTGAGGGTAGGTATAGTGTGGTTTATGGGTATCATTTTAGGCTTGTTTAAGAATTGTGGTTTGGAGTAGAAACACCTCCTCATGACAGGATCAGTATACCATACTTCCTTCTGCAATCATTGATAGATACAGGAATAAAGGTGCAGGAGGGAAACCACCAACAGTTAGCCCACCATGGGTTAATAAGAATGATCATATAAGATGCCCTCCACAACCTCAGAGTTCCTATACAATGGGACATTTTCAGAGGCATGCAGATAGAGGAAGATATCAAAGCCCTCACACATGACATTAGTCCTACTATCAGTGAAAAAGATGAGGAAGAAACTGAAATAGATGGAGAAGAAGCAGAGAGGGAAGGAGATGAGACAGATGAGGAGGAAGAAGAGGAGAAAGAGAAGGAAGATGAGAGAAGCACTGAACAGGACACCCATGTACAAGAAATCTATGCAAAGGCTCAAAGTCAATTGGATTGGCTTGAAACTTAGTCCACCACTGCTCTTAGGAATGCTAGAAGAAAGAAAAGAAGAAGAATAAAAGAGGCAATGGGAGGAGGTAGAAAAGAAATCAGGTTTCTATGAACAAGAAGAGGAAACCATAGCAGAGGCATGGGATGTCAGAGAGGCCACCAGAGCTATGAAATACATGGATATTGATTGCGTTTCTCAGAGGATCAACAACACTTTTAGTAGGGGTGATGATTAGCCTCATCATTGGGCAATTATATGGGCCTTAATTCACCTCCTAGCTTAGTCAAACCAACGTTTTTCACAATTTATTACATGTTTTGATTATACTTTGTTTAATGAGATGAGTTAAAATGAGATATCATGCCTAGTGGACTAATATGCATTGAATGCATGTTTGGAATAGAAAATCAAGGAATTTTGGCAAAGACTAAGGTTTGAAACTCGAATGGGACAAAGGAGAGAGATTGTAGGAGGTAAATACTTCTCATTTACTCATTCCCCATTCGAATATTCCTCCGTTAATCCCACTAGCTCAGAGTGCAAGCAGCCAAGTCATGAAGATTAGAAGGAAACCAAGAAAGTGATAGACAAAGAGTTAAATCATCTCGAGTTTAGGATCCGAGCCTCCCTAAATTTAAGGAAGTCATTAGAGACTTCAGTTTTATAAGTAGAGAGGCCTAGAGCCTCATTAGGATTCAATTTTTTGTTGTAAAAACTCTAACTATTTTCGAGCTCCATACTTGTGGAAGACTTTTTGATGTAATTTCTTATTTGGTAATAAGAATGAGCTTTTTATTGATTTAGTACTAAGTTAAATCAGAGGTCTAAAGTTCTTGGGTTAGGGCCCAACCCTAGCAGAAAAGGCTCCTCTTCTTGTATTTTTATGCTTAGCTTAGTTTCGTAGGTTCATGGTTAAACTATTTTTAGAAGTATTTCATTACAAGTAGTGTAGATTTGATTAATTGTTTGTTATTTTTCTTCCATTTTTGCCTTACTTCAGTAGCAGGTTAGAAGGGTTCAAAGAGGCTCCACAAATCTGTCAGTAGGTGTCTCAACCTCACTTCTTCCTTCTAGGATCATGATTTGAGGAAAAGACCCTTATGCAGCCCAAAAAGACAAATTTCCATTTCTTTCATGATATTTAGAGTTTGTTGTACTTAAACTAACATTTGATCAGTTTTGCAAAGTAGGATTTCATCGCCATCTCTTCTATCTTCATTCTTATAGTAGATATCATTCATGATTCCATGTTATTTAACAATTTTTCACGCATAAGGTAGACAGTTAGTTCATTAAATTTTGTTTTCTAGCTCAGGAGAATTGTTCTTGTTAACATGAATTTTTGGAAATTTCACATGTTTGATGTAGAGCAGGTGCTTCAGAAGTAGATAGAGATCTCATAGAAAGCAACCACCCTCCAACTTCATTCACCCACAGGCATTCCTTTTTTTTAATCAAAACCTTCACCAATTTCATCGTTTTACATAGAAATTTCCTTAAACATTTTGAGTGAATCCAACCATCTCCTAAACTTGGTTTTGGGTTCTAAGTGATCCTTGCCCTTTTCTCACTCCATATCACCCATAAAACATCTTCCCTAAGCCTTCCATCACCTCCAACACCCATCCTTTTTCTCACAGCTGCATCTTGTAGAAATACAGGGAATCGTGTAGGTTTCTAGTACATCGTGTAGGTTTTCCTGTAGTGGCTTGTTTTGAAGCCGAATTGAGGGAAAACCTCTAGGAAGCCTCCCAAGGTCACCCCAGGGTCCCCCAAACCTTCCAACCATCTCTTGAACCTCCCAGCCATCCACCAGCATCCCTAAAATACCTGCCACATTACCAAAAGAGATTAGTTTTCACACTTGATTTTTCATGAAAAGCATAAAAAGGCAAAACAGATTTATTACAGTCCTTTACATGCATAACAGTTGTGTTTGATGTTTTTAACATCCATGCTTAGGATAGTAGCATTTTTTTCATGTTAATTTAGAATCATTTCAAAGTGTTAGCACCTAAATCTGCCTTAGGCTGAAGGAAGGCAAAATTTAGGGTAACCACAAACCACGCTCAGTTTGGTAGCTAGCCCTACAAGAGTAGGAGAGGGCTCTCTCTGGGTCACACTCAGTGAATAAATAAATGATATGGTCTGAGGTGACTTATAGTGAACATTGAATTTAGGCTAGGTAAATAAATATGGAAACAAGGAGCAATTTTTTATAAATGACTGAGTTTCTGGGATATATGGGACCGACAAACAGCAATGAGCAGAGAATTTAACACAAAGGCACACATGACTTCGTGAGGCAACACAGGTGGAAAGTCTAGCAATTAAATTTGAAATAATGCGAAATGGAAAGATTTTTTAGGAGGGTGAAAAGGGCATAAATACATGAATCCTTTTCAACGGAAGAAGAACACATAACGTGAAAATTTCCCACAGGCAGAGAAATAAACATGAATTCTACCTTATCTTACTTAGAAAATTTCACTGGAAATGAATATGAATGAACTGTGAAACATAACGAAATACATATGAAACATAAAGAGAGCACATTTGCTACACTCACACCACATGAATCTCATGAACCAGAGTCGCTGCCTTTCATTAATTCTTTGTTAAAATATACAATGAAGAACTGAGTTTCTCTCCCATAGTCTCCCAAAAATTACAACCAACCCTTTGCAAATGGTTTTACATGCAATAAATAGAATTTTCCATTGGGAAATGGAATGACCCACAGTTGGGGAGTTTTTCAAATCATTACAAAATGGAAATGGAAAGCCAACCATTAGTGACAGGTGCAGCGTTACAAAAATGACAAATTGCTTGGGTGACTACTCGCCTTCCTTTGCCACTTGGATAGAAGCCAACCTTTAGAGAAAATACTCTTTAAACTTTGCCTTAGGTGCTGGAAAAAGTGTATTTTAAATGAGTGGGCCCACTTGGAGAAGTCGTGAATCGAAATTTTGCAGAGCGGAAATGATTTTGGCCTTTGGGTCTATATGCGCCGTGCCCAAAGCTATATGAGCCATGCCAATTTGGAGGCGGTTTTGAGGTACCTTCTAAAGTTCAAATTGTGACCAAGTGTTCTTGTTAGAAAGCCCAGCCTATCTACTTTCCAACCCAAGTGGAATTTCTGAATTTGGTGCTCATTTGCCCCTCCAAAACTTCAATCTCCCAAGACTGCTTCCTATGTGTCAAAATAGGGGCAGAGAGGTCATTTTTTGAGTGTTTTTGACATCCAAAAATGCAAACCATTCTTGATTTGGAGCTCCCAATTATAAGTGTCGCGCCAATGGTGTGGCACATAGGGAGAAAAACCCTATTCTGTGCCCAAAAATTTTTCAAGTGACCAAAATTGCCCCAAATTTTTTGAAATTTGGGCTGGAGGTTCTCTATGAAGTGTTAGGCTAGGCCACAGAGGCTTCAACCAAGATTCGAAGCCGATCTTGCTCTTTTTTCATCTTTTGTCTTTGTGTCGCTCTCCTCAATTTTGCCTTCAAACTCCTTATCCGAGCCTTCAAACTCATGTTTCGTGCCCTATAGTGATAAACAATCTGCCTCAATATGGTTTTGTCCTTGTTGGCCTTCTCTAACAGTCTCTCAAGGTGGATGTTGATACGCTCGAGCCAAGACTCTCGGTCATTGTTAATCTCTTGCTCTAATGGAGTGAGCTCAATCCTCCTATGTTGGGCAGCTTGGCGATTCTCGCGGATGTTTTGTAGCTCCACGATCTCATGCTAGTCTTCAAGTTGTTTGTTCCTCTGCTCCAAATACCTGATAATCCACTTAGCCCTCTCCAAATTGAGAGACAAGGCTTAGATCTCTGTTTGCTGCTCCTGGATGGTCCTCCTAAGTTTGGCACTCTCGACATCTATATCATCATCATGAATGAGGATGAAGTTAGCCTCTTGTTCACCTGATGGCCCCTCGTCATGCATGGGCCTCTTGCCCTTGTCCTGTACTTGTGTTGTCGATGTCGGAAGCGAGGCCCCTTCCACCCCGCGTGGAGATAACACTCGATTTGCAGCTACAAACAAATGTCTACTGCCTCTCTAATAGGTGATGAATATTGGCATAGTAGTGGTCTCATGGCGCTCATACTGATGAGAAGGACCACTTATCTCATGTTCAACCTCTGATAATACCTGTGAAGTGTGAAGAGGTCACGGGAGATTAAATCATCCCAAGTAATGCCTTGCAATCCCAGCGAATGAACCACCAAAATCTTAATAAGAGCAAAGTGATAAACACTGTTAAGTTGCTGCTGAGGGGTTTTGTGTTGCATGAAGGTGTTCATCCTTTCTATGTTCCCGCAAATGAAATATGGGATGTTCATCATCGGTACCCTGGTAAAGTGTATGAGCAACCTGATGTGATAGGCATACAAACGAGAGAACCTCCCCTCACAGCTGAAATATTTCATGATCAACTTCATTAGTGGAGCATATTCATCTTTCAAATATCGGAATGGAAAGAATCTTTTGAGCTGCCTCAAGAAACTGGCCTTAATGTAAGGCTCATAATGTTGCCGATCAACCTTTTGTTTCTTGTGCCATGGTTCTCCAACGTTCGGTATTCCGGTTGCTAATGAGACAGTTTCAGGTGTCAATGTGAAGGTGACCCCAACTAAGATAGCATGATCTCCATGCAAGTGAAGCACAAAAAGACGGGCCAACTCATGATGAACTCGAACACTAGCCACCTTTTGACAAAACTCCAAACATGACAGATGTTGGAAACATGACATAGGAAGAGGGCGGGCCTGCAATTCTATGAGGGTGATTGGCTCATCCCTAACATGTTTTCCACTTTTGTGATGTCTCCAGGGAGCCTGTTCTTCCGAGGATGATTCACTTTGGGTTTCCATCTCATACTTCGATGAATGCTCAGATGCCATGACTGTTGTATATGGGTTGTGCTTGGACTGCCCTTTGATGATGGTAGTGAAACTATGTGTTGTTGTGATCTCTACCACCAAGGGGAACAATGCAAAAAGGGAGTGTTAGGAAGGGGAATAATATGATGGGATTAGGGGTTATGGGGGGAAATTTTGTTTAGGGACATGTAGGAGGGTTTGGGGATTTTATAATGTAGGGTTTTGGGGTTTTACATTGACAAATGAGTGGAGGGGATAGGGAATAGGGGTTTAGAAATGTTTTGGGGTAGGGAAAGATGGGAAAATGGAATAAGGGGGAAGGGAACAATGGAAAGAAGGGGAAAAACGAAAGGTGAAAGGGAGGAGGAACCTTGGTATCAACACAACAATTTTGCAACCCTAAGAGCAATGGCTTTGATGATTTCAAGTGGTAGGATTTAGCCATTTTTATTGCAACTATACACGGCCATAAACCATCATCATGTTCACAAAAATATATGAGAAACCGAGATGTCGACCCTACCTATCAATTGGAAGGGATTCAAAGCGATTTGTTGCAACTTTGGAACAAAACCGGGCCTTTGTGGGTGTGCGCCGCACCCCTTTGTCTGTGCATCACGCCCCTCTGTCTGTGCGTTGTGCCCTTTGTGTGCACCGCGCCCGTGTTAATTTAACACTGCGTGGTAGTGCCCAGTGCGCCGTGCTCCCTATGTCCGCTGCGCTCCTCTGTTTGTGCGCCGCACCTGTGACAACTCCTCCAAAATCACCTAAAACACTTGCTTGCTTCTAACAATCACTTTGCAATATTTCTCTCTATCCTTGGTGTGAAAAATGACTTTGTTTCTTGTGGGACTCTTATATAAAGACTCTGGAGTCATGGCTTTAATTTTTGTTTCTTCAAAACCCACTTTGATAATGTTTTATTTTGGCTCTTTTTCCTGATTTAATTCAACTCTATATTTTACTTTTCCCTTTGAATTTTTAGCCAAAATGATGAAATTTTTGGCACTTTTTGCAGGGGTTACATGACATGGCATTTGTCCAAGGAAACCATGACTGCGTCTGAAGAGATCAACTGGAACCTTTTTTTAAAATTATCACAAATGACACATTGTTTGACTTTTCACAGTCGTAATCTGTCAACATGACGATGAAAATCTTTGAATCACAACTTTGTAAGGGCCTCCCTCTGGCCTGCATGGCTTTATTGGACATGGTTGAAGACCAAAATTTGACTAATCCCTAGACCTAATGACTGAAAATGACCCTCGTCCATTAAAAGATCAAACATTGAATATCATGGACTTTAGTGAACATTGACAAAAGACCTAAGCTAGCAGGTGCCAGACATGACGGGAAATGACTGACAAGACCTTTCTATCAGATTATGGCATGCCCCTAGCAGAATGCAACTGAGTGAATGGAGCGAGACTCCTAAAAATGAAATGCAGAAAGAGTTTTGTTCTCTGACAGAGGACTGACAAGACCGACTCTAACATTGGCTCCAATGGGAGATGGTAGCTCCTTGGAGGTGCCAAGAATAGAAGATCTCTGGAAGAGTTAGAGAGTGTCTTCGTCCATTGGGCTATGGAATCATTATTTCGACAAACAACGCAAGACTCTAAGTCATTTATGAAACTAAAATGACCAAAAAATTGACTCAAATTTGATATTGAAATGACTTGAAGACTAATTTGACAAACTCTAACCAAACTGAAATAAAATGGTAAGTGATAGTGGAAGCAGCGTCAACAACTCAGAAATGGTACCGCTTAAGCAGCCGACCATTGATCGGCCCTCCTAGACAATCTTCCCCATTCATTTCCTTCAGAAGAAAGGCATTCTCACCCCGATATGCTGCAATATTGAGAGGACCTTTCCAAAGATTCTCGAACTTACCATGCTTACCCTTTTCCTCATTCCTTGCATCCCACTTCAGCACCAGATCATCCAACTGAAATTTGTCTGCCTTTGCTTTTTTATCATAAATTTTCTTAATATTCTCCTGCAACTTGGACGTGTTCTGGAAGACTTCTTCTCTGGTCTACTGTAAGTGGACCATTTGATTCAACCTTCTCTGCATAGGATCATCTTCAATGTCGACCTCCTGAAGAATTTTGACTACCGGGGCTGTGAGAGAGGTAGGAAACACTGTATCAACTCCATAACAAGCTCAAACGGGGACGTACCAATGGATTTCTTCTGACTGACCCGATCTGCCCAAAGTGCATTGACCAACCTCTTATGCCAACTCTTCTTGTTTATTTCCAGCAGCTTCTTGATGATGTTGACCAATGACTTATTAGAAGACTCGGCCAATCAATTGCCTTGCAGATGATAGGTAGTTGAGTGGCCCAAAATGATGTGATATTTATGACAAAAATCTACCATCCTTTTTTATTTGAAATCTGCTGCCTTATCAGTGATTAACTTATTCGGGCAACCAAAGCGAGACAAGATGTTTTTTTCAAGGAATGAAATAATTACTACATTTGTAGCTTGTCTAGTGGGAACTGCTTCGATCCATTTCGTGAAATAATATGTCGCCATGAGGATCCATCTATGCTGACCGAAAGAAGCAGGATGAATTTCACCAATGAAATCCAACCCCCATTGCTGAAAAGGAGCACTCGCCTCAATGGGCTTAAGTGGCAAAGGTTGTAACTTCTGCCTTCCTTCGAAAATCTGACACTTGTGACAGCTCTTGACCATCTTATATACATCAGCAAACAATGTTAGCCAATAGTATCCCACTCTCAGGACTTTATTTGCTGCTGATTTCCAAAAAAGATGACCACCACAGTCTCCCTCATGGCAATCCTCCATGACCTTCTTTGCTTCTTTTTCCACCAAACAATTTAACAGAATGCCATCGGGATCTTTCCAATACAGTGCAAAATTTAGAATGCAAAACTGTGCAGCCTTCAATTTGAGTGTTCTCGCTTTGTTTCTAGTCATGCCGTGTGGTGGTGACAAATTTTTAAGCACATATATGATATCTGAATACCATGGAGAAAGAGTAAACATTTCAGATACCTGAATTGATGATCCTTCCTCATTCTCATTGGACATAGCAGAAATCAAATTTATGTCTAAGGCGTGCAAGTTTGATTCGGCCATTAACTTTGCCAATCCTTGTCCTTTAACAAGCTTTGTGGGCTTTATTTCCACATCATATTCCAACAAAGATGCAATCCACTTGCCTCATCTTCCTTCCGGATCTGTCTGCACTAAAACATCTTTGACAGCAGCGTTAGGAACATAAGCCAAAATATGAGAATGCAGAATATATACCCGAAAATCTTTCAATGCTTTCACAAGTGCAAGGGCTTGCTTCTCAATGATGTTGTATTTTAAGGCTGCATCTCTTATAGATCTGCTGAAGAAAGCAATTGGTCTTTCGTGATCATCTCTTTTCTATAATAACACAGCTACCATAGTATGCTCCGAAGCGAATGAAAACAATATGAAATCCTGAGTGTAGTCTGGGCTGACTAGAACTGGAGCTGAAGAAAGAGCCAATTTTACTAAATTGAAAGATTTTACAGCCTCCTCCGTCCATTTCACTTGGTTGTCCTTCTTAAGCATGTTTGTAATCTCTCTTAGGTGTTCAACAAGATTAGGTACAAAGCAGCGTAGAAAATTCATTTTACAAGATTGAATCTCTTTCTTGTTCCAGGGCAGATCGATTTGTTGATTGCTTGTACACTCGTTGGGTCAATACGAATGCCATCCTTTGAGATAATGTGCCCGAGTAGTTTGCCTTCCTCCATGGCGAACAAGCTCTTTTTCGGATTCAGTGATAGGCCATATTTTCTGCACTTTTGAGAGAGTTTTTAGATGGTACATGTGTTCTTCATCAAATTTGGAAAACACTATCAAATCATCTAGGTACACAACAAAAAATACATCCTTCTCATTTCTGAAAGCCAAGTCCATTGCCCGCTGAAATGTGGCACCTCCATTCTTCAAACCAAAAGGCATTTTAGCGTAATGAAAAGTTCCCCACGGAGTGGTGAACACTGTCTTGTCTCGGTCATCTTCATGGACAGAAACTTGGTTATATCCAGAATAACCATCAAGGAGTGACATAAGAGATGCTCCCACGACTCACTGAAGTATATGATCCATTTTGGGCATTGGATAGTTGTCTTTCAATGAAACCTTATTGAGATTTCTAAAAGCAATGCACAAGCAAATTTCACCTTTCTTCTTTCATACGGGCACCAAATTAGAGATCCAATCCAAAAATATGATGGGAACAATGATTCCTGATTTTTACAACCTGTTTATCTCCTTTTCAATTGATGGGAGCAGCTTTGGATTTAGCCTCCTCAACTTCTGTCTGAAAGGCTTCTGATTGGGCTTAATGGGTATAGTGTGTTGAATTATATTGGTATCATATGTCTTTAAGTCAAAATAGTCCCAAGAAAACACATCAGCAAATGAAGACAACAAATTGATATATTTGTCCTTGATCTTTTGTGGCAATGTTTTAGACAGTTTTACCATTTTAGGATTAGCAGTTGTTTCGACATTGACCTCTTCCACACCCTTCTCTGTTGGCTGCAATGTTGGTTTGCGGACTACATCATCTTGATCAAAGAGTTCTTCTAAAGGTATCAAGCCTTTAGGAATAATGTTATTCTTTAGCTACAACACGTCCATTTCATTGATCTGCACATCATCTTTCCCATTATCTTTACCATCATCATTTTCTACATCAATTGAGGTTTCTTTGAACTTACCTTTTTTTTGCATAAATTCATCAATCTCCTCATCATCTTGGAAAACTTGCCAATATCTCTAATTTTCCGGGACGGTCGGACGATGCTTGACATGGATTTCGAATTTATTACTAGAGTTCATTGGGATCTTCAAACTACTTGTTGCCTTAGCAAGAGCATCAACAATGTTATTTTGTATACGAGGCACACATGTCAAGGTGTATTCTAAAAATAATTTTAGGATGTCTAGGACTGCATTCATGTAAGCCCGCATCTAAGGATGCTTTGCTTGATATTCACCTCTGACCTGCTTAATCACCAATTCGCAGTCGCCATATACTGCAATCCTCTTAGCATCCAGCTTTCTTAGAATTTTTAGGCCAGCAATCACTCAGCTTCATTATTTGAACAATCAAAAGCTAACTTGTAAGAGCATACCCGCACGTTACTAGGCACTTTGTTCGTGGCGGAGAAAGGACTGCGTACCCAAATCCCAATTCCAGCGCCATCATTTCCCACTGCTCCATCGAAATCCATGGTCCACAAACCTTCTTCCTCCTCTTGTCAGTGTTGAAAATCTGTTTGTTGTGCTTTGTCTGCTTGCTGTCCATTACTTTCAGCTGATCGCTCAACGGTGTTCTGCTATTCTTGTCCTTCTTTCTTTAAAACTCCTCTGAAATTTTATGTTATTTCTGGAATATCTTCTACTTCTACTAACTAACTATCGATATCATTGAAACTATCATAATACAAAACGAAAGACTCTAAATTTGTATGTACATAGTTAATCAGATGATTTATTGGTTTCTCCTTGCTTGTAATCATGTATTTCATTTTTTCTCTCAATACAATTTCCTCATTTGTCCAAACACCAGAATCGTTGCATAGGAGAAATCTAGTTGCAGTGTCCCTTTCAATTTTGCTAACCAAGACCTGGAAAGAAGCATGCCAAACCTGGGAGGAATATCTGCTACAACAATATCCATCAAAACATTCTTCATTGGGAGTTGATCCAGACTCACAACCAAGTCTTTGATGAGCCCGATACATCTTACTCTACTGGAATCAAATGAATAGAGATCATGGTATTCTCGAGTGATGTCCAGACCCATCTCATCCATGATAGCCTTGGGCATGAGATTGGGAGAAGCTCCAGAATCGAACATGGCATTATGTAATACAAAATCATGCAATCTTAAACTGATATAAAAAGGTGGCACATCACTATCAGGAGAATCACCATTCGATGCTGGCCGAAAAATCATTTCGGGTTGATCATCTTTGACATTCACCATGTCATACATTGGGTCAAAATTCAAAATTTTGGACACTTGACTTCTATAACCGTTGTTCCTCATTATTTCAGTCAAGGGAATGGATACCTTCAATTTAGAAATTCCATTCTCTAAATTAAAAGCGGGAATCTTTTCTACCTCTTTGACTGTGATTTCTTTCCTTTCCTTTTCTTTCGATGCAATTGGTTGATTTGATTGTTCTACTGATGGTGATTTGCTGCTATCTGGATCAACTGCCTCCTTTCCTTTCCTTTGTGCAACTGATGAATCATTCTTTGATGCCTCAACATCCTTCCTCTTCTGAATTGGTTTAGCTGGCATGTCTCTGTTTCTAAGTGAATATCATTGCAGCTGGGTGGACAGAGCATTCATATAGCCTCTTTGGTACTCATCTGATTCTTCCTCCAAAACAGTGTCATTGGCTAGAATGAAATCTACATATTTGTGTACAGTCGAACTTTCTGCATACTCCCCATCCTTGGTAATATAAATAGGCAAATCATCAGGAGTAAAGAAGTGGTTTTCTTCACCTATTATATTCTCATCCTCATCTGACTCTGGTCCATGCACAAAATTTTCTTCCAAAGGTGGCTGTACTAGCTGCTGTGGTGTCTGCTCTTGGGCTCGCTGATCTCTCTACCTTATTCTATATTGTGGCTATTGCTGGCCATAGAAGTTAGGATTTCTAACTTGTGGCTTAGGTTTGTCAAGTTTCACCCTTTCAAGCATCTTCTCTACCTTCCAGAGTAATTGATCTACCGAGGAATATTCTTCTTTTACGGTGACCTTCTTTTCTGCCTTTGCTCTAGCCCTCTTGGTCAGCAGATTTGCTTCAACGCTAACCGCTATCTTCTGCATGTTTTCCATTGTGACCGGTTCTCTCTCTCTTAATTGATAAGCCATGTCAGCATCAAAACCATCTGGAAACTTCACCATGGATAGCCCCACAGATAGCCTTAGATGATCGGGAATTTCATTATAAACAGAATTGAATCTAATGCAGTAGTCTTGGACCGACTCACCAGCGTCTCGTTTGATTTGCTCATATTCATCCAGAATTTGGAGAGGATTCCTTTTCACTTCCCAGTGGCCTAAAAGTTACCTTTGTAGGTCGGCCAAGGTAGCGATACATGCAGCCAAAAAACCTCTGAACCATTTCCTCACTTCACATGCAAATATCTGTACAAAGAGTCTCATTGCCACATTCTCTGCATCAATCTCGTGAAGTTCACAGAAATCTGCCATTCTGTCCACATGTTGCTAAGCAGTAATGCTGTTAGGAGTGCCATCAAAAAATGGGATTTTTCTTTGATAATCTGCGGGTATATCATCTAAAACTTGAGGCAGAATAAGAGGCGCAAAACGAGCAACCATCACTCTTGGTGGGTTTGGCCTTTGAGGTGTTAGAGGAGTGTGCGCAGTTTGTAGGGGGCTAACAATTGGAGTTTGAAGCTGTGCCACAATGAAATTATCAATTAACGGTTAGCTCTTTCAGTTTCCAAGTCTACAAGAAACTGTGGATTGGGGACAGTAGAGTCAACCGCCCTTTCGGATTTGGTCTCGAACAATGATATTTCAAACTGCTCAACAAAATCTAGCTCTTCAAGATATTCAAAAAATGTCAGGACATGAATGGGATTTGAACACGGGAGATATAGAGCTCTTTTGACGACGAAGTCTTGGAATCAAATTGGGATTTTCGTAGATGTACGGAGGATCTAGATCTGGATTAGCTCTGGTATACCTTCTAGAAGCCAGCGTGCTATTACGAAAAATAAAAAAGACACAACCAACACACTCAGCCTATCAAATCCTAAACTTATCATCCAGAAGCTTAGAATTATGAAGAAGTAAGGGGTGTAATTTCATTGTCCCCAGTGGAGTCGCCACTATGTTAGCACCTAAATATGCCTTAGGCTGAAGGAAGGCAAAATTCAGGGTAACCACAAACCACGCTCAGTCTGGTAGCTAGCCCTACCAGAACAGGAGAGGGCTCTCTCCAAGTCACACTCAGTGAATAAATAAATGATATGGTCTGAGTTGACTTACAGTGAATATTGATTTTAGGCTAGGTAAATAAATATGGAAACAAGAAGCAATTTTTTATAAATGAATGAGTTTCTGGGATATATGGGACCGACGAACAGCAATGAGCAGAGAATTTAACACAAAGACACAGATTACTTTGTGAGGCAAGATAGGCGGAAAGTCTAGCAATTAAATTTGAAATAATGCGAAATGGAAAGATTATTTAGGAGGGTGAAAAGGGCATAAATACATGAACCCTTTTCAACAGAACAAGAACACATAACGTGAAACTTTCCCACAGGCAGAGCAATAAACATGAATTCTACCTTATCTTACATAGAAAATTTCACTGGAAATGAATATGAATGAACTGTGAAACATAATGAAATACATATGAAACATAAAGAGAACACATTTGCTACACTCACACCACATGAATCTCATGAACCGGAGCCACTGCCTTTCATTAATTCTCTGTCAAAATATACAATGAAGAACTGAGTTTCTCTCCCACAGTGTCCCAGAAATTACCACCAACCCTTTGCAAATGGTTTTGCATACAATAAATAGAATATTCCATTGGGAAATAGAACGACCCATAGTTGGGGAGTTTTTCAAATCATTACAAAATGGAAATGGAAAGGCAACCATTAGTGATAGGTGTGGCGTTACAAAAATGACAAACAGCTTGAGTGACTGCTCGCCTTCCTTTGCCACTTGGATAGAAGCCAACCTTGAGTGAAAATACTCTTTAAACTTTTCCTTAGGTGCCAAAACATATGTAGTGTAAATGAGTTGGCCCACATGGAGAAAATCGTGAATCGAAATGTCGCGGAGCGGAAGTGATTTTGGCTTTTGGGTCCCTATGCGCTGTGCCCAAATCTATATGTGTTGCGCCACTTTGGAGGCCATTTTGAGGTACCTTATGAAGTCCAAATTGTGCCCAAATGTGCTTGTTAGAAAGCCTTGCCTGTCTACTTTCCAACCCAAGTGGAATCTCTGAATTTGGTGCTCATTTTCCACTCTAAAGCTTCAATCTCCCAAGACTGCTTCTTGTGTGTCAAAATAGGGGCAAAGAGGTCATTTGTTGAGTGTTTTTGACCTCCTGGGGACACAAAATTTGCCCAAACTTATTGTCCATGCACTAGTAGTCATTATTTTTGATACTGAATCTAAAAATGCAAACCATTCTTGATTTGGAGCTCCCAATCCTAAGCACTGCACCACTAGGAGAAAAACCTTGTTCTGTGCCCAAAAATTTGTCAAGTGACCAAAATTGTCCCAAAGTTTTTGAAATTTGGGATGGAGGTTCTCTATGAAGTGCTATGCTGGGCCACAGAGGCTTTAGCCAAGATTCAAAGCCAATCTTGCTCTTTTTGCCTCTTTTTTCTTTGTGTCACTCTCCTCAATTTCGCCTTCAAACTCCTTATCCGTGCCTTTGAACTCATGTTTCGTGCCATGTAGTGATAAACCATTAGCCTCAATATGGTTTTGTTCTTGTCGGCCTTCTCTAATAGTCTCTCAAGGTGGATGTTGATACGCTTGAGCCAAGACTCTAGGTCATTGTTAATCTCTTGCTCTAATGGAGTGAGCTCAATCCTCCTATGTTGGGCAGCTTGGCGATTCTCACGGATGTTTTGCAGCTCCATGATCTCATGCTGGTATTCAAGCTATTTGTTCTCTGCTCCAAATACCTGATAATCCACTTAGCCCTCTCCAAATTGAGAGATAAGGCTTGAATATCTGTTTTTTGCTCCTGGATGGTCCTTTGATGATGTATGCAACTATGTGTTGTTATGAACTCTGGCACCAAGGGGAACAATGCAAAAGGGAGTTTTAGGAAGGGGAATAATATGAATATGAGGGGATAGTGAGGGGGGGGGGAATTTGTTAAGGACATGTAGGGGTTTGGGATTTTAATAAGGTAGGTTTTGGCGTTATAGTTGACAAATGAGTGGAAGGGATAGGAAATAGGTAGTAATGTTTTAGGGTAGGGAAAATGGGGAAATATGGGATAGGGGGAAAGGAAACAATGGAAAGAAGGGGAAAAATGAGAGGTGAAAGAGGAGCCTTGGCATCAACACAACAAGTTTGCAACCCTAGAAACAATGGTTTTGATGATTTCAAGAGGTAGGGTTTAGGAGTTTTATTGCAACTATAAATGGCCATAAACCACCATCACATTCACAAAAATATATGAACAATCCGAGATGTCAAACCTACCTGTCAATTGGAAGGGATTGAAAGTCGATTTGATGCAATTGGGAGCAAGACAGGGCCTTTATGGGTGTGCGCCGCACAACAAACCAAGTGCGCCGTGCTCTGTGTGTGTGCCGCGCCCGTGTAGTTTCACCACTGTGGGGTTGCGCCCTGTGTGCCGCGCTCTCTATGTGTGCCGCACTCCTCTGTGTGTGCGCCGCGCCTATGAAACATCCTCCAAACTCACCTTAAATGCGTGCTTGCTTCTCACAATCACTTTGCAATGTTTCTCTCTATACATGGTGTGCAAAATGACTTTGTTTCTTGTGGGAATCTTATATAAAGACTTTCGAGTCATGGCTTTAATTTTTGTTTCTTCAAAACCCAATTTGATAATGTTTTATTTTGGCACTTTTCCCTGATTTAATTCAACTTTGTATTTCACTTTTCCCTTTGAATTTTTAGCTAAAATGATGCAATTTTGGGCACTTTTTGTAGGGGTTGTTGATATGGCATTTGGCCAAGGAAACCATAACTGCACCTGAACAGATCAACCAGAAACGTTTTTGAAAATTATCAGAAATGACACATTGTTTGACTTTTCTTCAAAATAGAGTTTTAAAGAACAGTTGTAATCTGTCAACATGATGATGAAATTCTTAAATCATAACTTTGTAAGGGCCTCCCTCTAGCCTGCATGGCTTTATTGGACATGTTTGAAGACCAATTTATCTGATCCCTAGACCTAATGACTGAAAATGACTCTCGTCCATCAAAAGATCAAGCATTGACTGTCATGGACTTTAGTGAACATTGATGAAAATACCTAAGCCAGCAGGTGCCAGACATGAGGGGAAATGACTGACATGACCTTTCCGTTAGATTATGGCATGCCCCTAGCAGAATGTAGCTGAGTGAATGGAGAGAGACTTCTAAAAATGAAATGCAGAAAGATTTTTGATCTCTGATGGAGGACTGACAAGACCGACTCTAACATTGGCTCCAATGGGGGATAGTAGCTCCTTCGAGGTACCAATAAGTGCAGATCTTTGGGTGAGCAGATAGTGCCTTCGTCCATTGGGCTATGGAGTCCTTATTTTGACAAACAATGCAAGACTTTGAGTCATTTATTGACTGAAACGTGACTCAAACTAAATTAATTGTGAAACCAACGTGCTTAAATCCTAACTAATAAATTGGAAAGATGCTCATATTTGAGCTTATTCAGCAAACCTACCCTAATTACTCTTTCCACCACCCAGTCAAGTGAGATGGAACAGCCAATGCAACTAGGTAAGCATTATGGCTGATATTTGATTTCTTCCCAAATGCTTTCTGATGCGCAGGAAAAGGGAAGAATCGAGAGGCAACTCCCATGGAAACTTGGAATAACGTTCACTACTGAAAAAATTGCAAAGCATGAGTTGGATGGATGACTTCAAGAATACTGGAAAAGGATCTTCAATAAGCAGCGCCATTGATTTCCATTAACACATTACTGCTCTGGTCCAAGTAATCTTCATAGCTGGATATTAAACTTTTCCTCACATCTGCACTGTCTTTCTCTGATGATTGCAACAAGAGGTCAAAAGTATCCTGAATTTCGTGAACAACCAAACTCTGTTGTTGATTCCAAATAGAACCAAAGCCTCCTTTATCAATCTCCTCATATGACTGCCAACTTTAGTATGGGCTATGAAATGAACAATCTGTTAAACAAGACAATGAAGGTGACCCTTGAAACAAATGATTATCAACATTCTCTTTTGTCGCATGGTTAGCTGATGAAGAAGAATTTTTACAACAAACAAAATCTAACACATGAGCAAAAGGATCTTCAAAAACTTGAGGAGACTGTTGCGATGTATCTATTGAAATTGTATGACATCCTATTGGTTGTTCATCTTTTTCTTTAGAGATATTATGAAGATTCTGCCTTATAAACTAAAATGCTTCATAACACAAGGGTACAGAATCCTCTTGCATCATTAAATCATGTATTTCAGCTGCCTCACCTTCATCTATAATCTGACCTTGAATTGTGTTTGGTGGCTGCAAATCTAGTTCGGTATCCAAAATGATTTCATCAATCATTTCAGGGGAAGATTTCTTATTAACGACCTGCTCAAAAATTTCTCCATTTGTCTCATCCTCAACATTAAAACTGAGAGATTGTTGATTTCCTACAAGCTTTTCATTTGAAGATTTACTATGCAATTTACCCCACAAAAACTGAAATGATTCAAAATAGAGAGGTAAGGAATCTCCTTGTATCATTTGATCATATATGCCACTTTCTATGTCTTCATGTGAAAACTAACTATTAATGGCATTTGGGGGCTAGAACTCTGAATATAAGAAGTCTGGAACAAAGTTTTCATCGCCCTCAAGAGGATCCAAATCAAGATTTTTCTATAGCTGATGTCTGATTGCATGGAAATTATCTCTGATGAACTAACATGAATCAAAGCAAAAAGGCAAAGATCCTTCACTCACTTCAAAATCTGTTGCACTTTCCTCATTGTTTCCATAGCTGATATGCATCATTTGATCACTGTACTCGAGCTGCTGTAAGAAAACTTCCTCATCCCACAAACTAGCTGTTGATTTGTCTGCAAGATTAGCTTCTATTTGGAGAGCATAATCATCATCATCATACTGATCAAACTGAGGCAAGTCGTCAGTATAAAACACATCATCAAGCATACATGTCATATCAACAGGGATTTCTTCTCCAAGATGATCTACAAAACAATCCTTATGACTACTGAGATAAGAGACAAAATGTTTTGGATCAGCCACTTGTTCATAAACGTCATTTTCATCTTTGGCAGTCATTTTCCTAACCATCTCTTCTACTGCACTCACCAAAATGTCAAGCTTTTCCTCTGAAGGTGTAGTTTCCTCTGGATCCACATTTTTCATCTCTTCTTCTTTCAACCTTTCCCTTCTGATCAGCAAATGAGCCTCTACATTTACTGCATTGTTTTTCATCTCTTCATGTGTTGCAACATTCTTTTCTCTCAGCTAAAACTCCATTTCCGGATCAAAGGCACCTGGGTAGTGCAAGAGAGAAGATCCAGGAGGGGGTCTTATATCAACCAACATTGAATAATAAAATTAATTAAATCTGGCTGAAAACTGTTGTACTATCTCCCCTGGCAGTCTTTTCAGCTGATTATACTCTTCTACGATAAGGAAAAGGTTCTGCCCAATCCTCCACCAGTCAAGAAATATTTTGATGAACTACTGCAACTCTGTGATGCTCGCATCAGGCAGGGCTTTGAACCAACTATTAACTTTGCCTTGCAAAGAAAGAGAAAAAAGCCTTATACTGACATCTTCTTCATCAATTTCAAAAAGGTCTAGAAAAGTCTCAACATTTTGCACATGTTTCTCAGCATTGACATCCTTACATTCACCGTCAAATCTTGGCAAGTATAGATCATAGTTTTTGGGGAAAGCATGAAGAACAGAAGGTAAAACAAGAGGTTTATACCTATCTAGGATTATAATAGTTGTAGGAATATATACAAGAGGTATGGGATCAATTTTATTTTCTTTAGGCTCATCACTTTGCAGAGAATCATCATACGATGTAGGAAAAGTAAGGAGGCCAGGATCAAAGGGAAATTTAGTATTTATGCTTTTCGAACGGGTCGATTGAAGATTTTGATCACCTTTATCATACAACAAGTTCTGAAAAACATTCAAGACAGCTTCAAGGACAACAAGGAAGTAATTCACAAGAAAGTAGAGTAGGTCCTGAATACGATTCCACTTTGGATACCCGAACTTTGTGTAAGATCCTTCCATTTTCGTAGAGAAAGATTTAGTCCTCCAGTGGAGTCATCATGAAGCACCGATTGCTGGGTTCTTCAATGAATGGAGTCGCCAGGTGAATGATTTCAGTCATCTTCCGTCTGATCGTTGTCCACCATCAACCATTAGATCTAAACTTGAGATATGTCCTGGGGCAAGACAATCTACAAGCAAACCATTTTTTTCCCCAATGGAGTCGCCACTATCTTAGCACCTAAATCTTCCTTAGGCTGAAAGAAGGCAAAATTCGGGGTAACCACATCCGACGCTTAGTCCGGTAGCTAGCCCTACCAGAACAGGAGAGGGCTCTCTCTGTGTCATGCTCAGTGAATAAATAAACAATCTGGTCTGAGGTGACTTACAGTGAATATTGATTTTAGGCTAGGTAAATAAATATGGAAACAAGAACCATTTTTTTATAAATGACTGAGTTTTTGGGATGTATGGGACCAAAGAACAGCAATGAGCAGAGAATTTAACACAAAGGCATAGATTACTTCATGAGGCAAGACAGGCGGAAAGTCTAGCAATTAAATTTGAAATAAATGCGAAATGGAAAGATTGTTTAGGAGGGTGAACAGGGCATGAACACATGAATAATTTTCAACAGAAGAAGAACACAGAACATGAAACTTTCCTAGAGGCAGAGCAATAAACATGAATTCTACCTTATCTTAGAAAATTTCACTGGAAATTAATATGAATGAACTGTGAAACATAACGAAATACATATGAAACATAAAGAGAACACATTTGCTAAACTAACACCACATGAATCTCATGAACCAGAGCCGCTGCCTTTCATTAATTCTCTGTCAAAATATACAATGAAGAACTAAGTTTCTCTCCCACAGTCTCCTAGAAATTACCACCAACCCTTTGCAAATGGTTTTTGCATACAGTAAATAGACTATGTCATTGGGAAATAGAACGACCCACAGTTGGGGAATTTTTCAAATCATTAAAAAAATGGAAATGGAAAGCCAACCATTAGTGACAGGTGCGGCGTTACAAAAATGACAAACGGCTTGAGTGACTGCTCACCTTCCTTTGCCACTTGGATAGAAGCCAAACTTTAGTGAAAATACTCTTTAAACTTTGCCTTAGGTGCCAAAAAATATGTAGTGTAATTGAGCAGGCCCACTTGGAGAATGTTGCGAATCGAAATGTCGCGGAGTGGAAGTGATTTTGCCTTTTGGGTCCCTGTGCACCGCGCCTAAATCTATATGCGCCGCACCACTTTGCAGGCGATTTTGAGGTACCTGTTGAAGCCAAATTGTATGCAAGTGTGCTTTTTAGAAATCCTTGCCTGTCTACTTTCCAACCCAAGTGGAATTTCTAAATTTTGTGCTCATTTTCCCCTCCAAATATTCAATCTCCCAAGACTGCTTCCTCTATGTCAAAATAGGGGTAGAGAGGTCATTTTTTGAGTGTTTTTGACTACTCTGGGACTCAAAACTTGCCGAAACTTATTGTCCATGCACCAGCAATCATGATTTTTCATTCGAAATAAAAAAATGAAAACCATTCTTGATTTGGAGCTCCCAATCCTAAGCTTCGCGCCAGTGGCGCGACGCACAGGGAGAAAAACCTTGTTTTATGCCCAAAATTTTGTCAAGTGACCAAAATTGTCCCAAATTTTTTGAAATTTGGGTTGGTGGTTCTCTATGAAGTGTTATGCTGGTCCACAAAGGCTTCAGCCAAGATTCGAAGCCAATCTTTCTCTTTTTGCCTCTTTTGTCTTTGTGTCGCTCTCCTAAATTTCGCCTTCAAACTCCTTATCCGAGCCTTTGAACTCATGTTTCGGGCCCTGTAGTGATAAAACATCTACCTCAATATGGTTTTTCCTTGTCATCCTTCTCTAATAGTCTCTCAAGGTGGATGTTAATACGCTCGAGCCAAGACTCTCAGTCATTGTTAATCTCTTGCTCTAATGGAGTGAGCTCAATCCTCCTATGTTGGGCAACTTGGTGATTCTCGCGGATGTTTTGCAGCTCCATGATCTCATGCTCGTCTTCAAGCTGTTTGTTTCTCTGCTCCAAATACCTGATAATCCACTTAGCCCTCTCCAAATTGAGAGACAAGGCTTGGATCTCCATTTGCTGCTCTTGGATGGTCCTTCGATGATGTATGCAACTATGTGTTGTTATGAACTCTGCCACCAAGGGGAACAATGCAAAAGGGAGTGTTAGGAAGGGGAATAATATGATGGGATTAGGGGTTATGGCAGGGGAAAATTTTGTTTAGGGACATGTAGGGGGGTTTGGGGATTTTATAAGGTAGGGTTTTGGGGTTTTATAGTTGACAAGTGAGTGGAGGGGATAGGGAATGGGGGTTTAGTAATGTTTTAGGGTAGGGAAAATGGCGAAAGATGGGATAGGGGGGAAGCGAACAATGGAAAGAAGGGGAAAAATGAGAGGTGAAAGAGGAGCCTTGGCATCAACACAACAAGTTTGCAACCCTAGCAACAATGGTTTTGATGATTTCAAGTGGTAGGGTTTAGGAGTTTTATTGCAGCTATAAATGGCCATAAAGCACCATCACATTCACAAAAATATATGAAAAATCTGAGATGTTGACCCTACCTATCAATTGGAAGGGATTCAAAGTCGATTTGATGCAATTGGGAGCACGACCGGGCCTTTATGGGTGTGCACCGTGCAAAAAACCCAGTGTGCCGCACTCTGTGTGTGCACCGCACCCGTGTAGTTTCACCACTATGGGGTATCGCCTTGTGTGCCACGCTCCTCTGTGTGTGCACCACACTTGTGACAACTCCACCAAACTCACCTAAAATGCGTGCTTTCTTCTCACAATCACTTTGCAATGTTTATCTCTATCCTTGGTGTGCAAAATGACTTTGTTTCTTGTGGGAATCTTATATAAAGACTTTGGAGTCATGGATTTAATTTTTGTTTGTTCGAAACTCCCTTTGATAATGTTTTATTTTGGCACTTTTTCCTGATTTAATTCAACTCTATATTTCACTTTTCCCTTTGAATTTTTAGCTAAAATGATGTAATTTTTGGCACTTTTTGCAGGGGTTGTTGATATGGCATTTTGCCAAGGAAACCATGACTGCGCCTGAAGAGATCAACCAGAAACTTTTTTGTTAATTATCACAAATGACACACTGTTTGACTTTTCTTCAAAACAGAGTTTTAAAGAACAATCGTAATCTGTCAAGATGATGATGAAATTCTTAAATCATAACTTTATAAGGGCCTCCCTCTAGCCTGCATGGCTTTATTGGACATGTTTGAAGACCAATTTATCTAATCCCTAGACCTAATGACTGAAAATGACTCTCGTCCATCAAAAGATCAAACATTGACTGTCATGAACTTTAGTGAACATTGATGAAAAGACCTAAGCCAGCAGGTGCCAGGCATGAGGGGAAATGACATACATGACCTTTCCGTCAGATTATGCCATGCCCCTAGCAGAATGCAGCTGAGTGAATGGAGCGAGACTCCTAAAAATGAAATGTAGAAAGAGTTTTTATCTCTGACGGAGGACTGACAAGACCGAATCTAACACATGGTTTTCCATAATCTTAGTCGTGCCTCAAACAAGGAAAACTATCCACTGTTTTCAATGGAACATGTTATATAGAAAGTGTCGAGGTCTTAATTGTCTTCCTTGTTGGATGGATTGTTGGGTTGCAAATAAGTTCTAGTGTCAGATTTCGATAGACATAAAACAACCTTTCAAACCAAGTGGTGTATGTTTTCTCTCAAGAGAATAGTGTTTGGACTTATCAATACAAGTACAGCTTCTCGGCACATGATGGACATCACATTTCATGGTTTTTTTGGTAAGAGCATCATGGCCTATTTTAATTATGTAACAATGTTTTCGAAAGGAAGATTTGACCACTTACGCCATTTAAAGAAATTTTTTGAGCGATGTTGAAAATATGTGATATCTCTTAATCCCGAGAAGAGAAATTTCACAATTTCTTAGGGAAATTTCTTGGGACATATCATCACTTTTGAGGCCAACCCTAAAAGGGTCAGAACTATTACCTAGATTCCTTTCCTGGTGAACAAGAACTTTATGAAGTCCTTCTTAGGGTAAATTAATTTCCTCCGTAAATTCATCTCTGACTACGCACAGATAGTGAAACCAATACAAGAGATGATAAATAAGGATGTGATATAAAAGTGGGATAAAATGGATAAGGATGCATTCTCCATATAAAGAAAGTGATCACACAAGCACCAACACTATATAGTCCAGACTTCAGAAAATATTTACTGCTTTACACTTTCACTTCTGATACTTCTGTTGTGGTCATTCCTATAGAGAAGTATGATAAAACTAAAGACCAAACCATATCATTCATGATTTTTGGCTTGCAAGGACCTAAACTCAATTATCCCACCATTGATATACAAGCATATGCAATTTACAAGGCGGTAAAACACTTTTAGCGTTATCTTTTGAAATATAATTTTGTGATCTTTGTGCCACACCCAGTTGTCAGATCGTTATTTGTTTAATAAGAAATGGGTGAAAGAAGAGTGAACTTGATGTCTGGCTTACAAAATTATGATCTTAATTTCAAACCAACTCACACTATCAAGATCCACGGTCTATGCCAGGTAGCAGTAGAAGTGACAAAATAACTAGAAGATGATTCTTTTGGATGAGAGTAGGAGATTGAAATGTACAATATCGAACAACCTACCCCCAATGACACCCCAACCTCTTGGTATGCAGACGTGCGACAATATCTTGAGCACAAAACTCTTCCCTCTCACATATGAGTGAGACAGAAGAGGGAAATCAGACTGGAAGCTTTACGTTATCAATTCATATATGGAATGCTTTTTAGAAAGAACCCTAATGGAATCCTACTCAGATGCTTGGAAGCACCATATTTGGAAATGATATTGCATGACATCCATGATGGACCAGCTGGAGGACATTTAGCGGGTGACACTAAAATTTACAAAGTTATGTGAGCTATTTTCTATTAGCCCACACTTTTCAAATATGCTCACGCTTATGCTCCCAAGTTTTTGTTTTCTTGGAAATGCAATGGGCAAGAAAATAATCTAGTTGCGCCATAGCAGCACATCATTGAAGAAAAACCTTTTCAACAATGGGGCCTAGATTTTATCCGTAAGATCTTTTCATGCTCATCAAAGAAACACTGTTTTATTCTCACTGCTACAGATTAATTCATGTAGTGGATAGAAACTATTCCCCTAAAGAAAGTGAATGATCAAGAAGTATTCAACTTCCTTAAGAAAAATATTATTACCAGGTTCAACGTTCCAACTTCACTTATTTTTTATAATGCAACATATTTTTAATCACTAACATTTTATGATTTTTCATTGGAAAATGGCATTGTATTTAAGCTTTCAGCTAAATACTACCCCCAGGGAAATGTTCTTGACGAGCCAACCAATAAGAACTTTATCTACATCATTAAAAGATCATCTTCTTTGAACAAGGGAATTGGCACACTTCTTTGGTGAATGCCTTATGGGCTAACTGTGTCACGTCTAAACCTTCTTTGAACACTTCTCCTTACTTCTCGGTGTATGAAAAGAAGTCATCCTACCTCTAAACATTTACCTACCTTCCCTTCTACTTTCACAAGAATCCTAGGGTAAGCTTTGTCTCTTTGTTCAAAGTAGGATAAACACTCTCCTTAAGCTACAGGAAGAAAGAAAGAAAGAAGAATAAAAAAATTATCTTCACCATAGTAATATCAAGAGATAGTTTGATATGAAGTCTAGAGGAAAAATGGAATCACTGTGAGTGACCTCATATTGAAGTGGGGTAAATCGCAGGAAGGAAAGGGGAAACACATTAAGTTCCAATCCCTATGGATTGGACCATATGTTCTTCATGAGAAGCTTTTCCATCACACTTACTATCTCCAATATTAGACGGAAAGAATGACTATCTTCCTATAAATGGCCAAGCTTTGAAGAAATATTTTCAATAAGAGTCTAGTGTTTTTCCCTACCCTATGTACATAGTATGTTGTCTTGTTTTAATTTCATGATCAGTCTTTTCGTTCTATTTTATTTTGTTCATATAAATATGTGTCATGTGTAAGTGGGTTTTTTTGATCCAATGTATGTGAGATAATTGAAAATACTCTTCTGACATTGCGAAATTTGACTAATCGTCAGTCCTTCTTCTTCATCTTGGTTACACCTTTTGGTCGATGATATCCTGATGAAAAGTATGATGAAAGGTTTTATATGTGCTTATCTAAAGGAACAACCTCTTCTTCTCTCAATAAGTTAGGATCCCTCTTCCACCCCATGAAATGATTAATTTCTAATGCACAGACCTAATATGTAAAATAAATAAATAAATGGAGAAAGAAAAGAAACGATTCTTACACAGGCAGGTGAAGAAAGCAACTACATCATGTACTATCCAAGCTTGTTGGTAGTAGAGAAATGTTTATGTTATTGAAGTGACTCTGCTAGGGTATTGTACAAGCCTACTAGTAAAGGAGCAACACAAGAGATGAAAACTGTAATCTGAAAATCTAAATTTCACAAATAACATGTTTATTTGGAAACTTAGTGAAAAATTTCAACCATGGGATGAGATTTATCTTTTTGAGAGGACAAATTTTGACTACTGAAGTGCTAAATTTGGACAAGGGAAAGTTTATTTTTGAATTAAAACCCAAATGTACATACTTGATTAGGTTAGCCCTAAAAAAATTGAACACCCTTGGAACATTATAAATAGAAGTGACATCAACCTCATTTCGACATGATCATGAAGCATTATTCTATTCTCTTCTTTGGTTTGGCTTGCATAGGTCTAAGGCAAGTTTGTAGATATTAGTTGGCATAGGTCTGAAATTGCAGGACTAGAAGCTCACATCTCTATTTTAAGGGATTTGGGTCTCAACCAGAGGCATCTCATGGAGAAATTTTGACTATAGCCACAGCCATGCCATGGAGAAATTTCAACTAAATCCTTTTAGCCACATGCATGACACATCTTCCCTATGACTAAAACCTAAATATTGAATTTTTTAGTTAACCAAAGTTTTCACGTGTTGATTATAGAATTTGGTAGTTGAATACTGACATTGATAGTTGTCTATAGGTTCCCAAATTAGATATTTATATTATTACCATGGTTGTGCTCACCTTATAAATATTGTTTAGAGTATTTTCTTGGATAGTTGTAAGGATGAAGATATGGATCATCGTACTCTCTTTTGCTGAATCATTCAATGACAATCTGAAAAGAATAAGAATTTGAAAGGATTTTCCCCATAGTGGATTTTTCCATGTTCTCTAACCAATCCTCGTGTCTCTATGTGTGATTATTTTCTTCTATTTCTCCTTTATGTTTCGCTACATTGATGATGATATTGTTATTTCTACATAGTTGCATATGTTGTTGAATAATGATGTAAATTTGAATAATGATATCATGTTATGGGTTGAATTTAAATATGGAAATAATGGAATCAAATTATCAAAGAAAAGAAAAATATATCCCTAAAAAAACTTAACATGGAATCAGAGTTGGGCTAAAAAAAATTCATTAAGATGACCCCTGAAAAGACACCTTTCATGGAAGTAAGAGAAGATGGAGGAGACCCCAAAGAATACTAGAGTTTGAAGGAAACCCTAGGTAATTTGTGTGTTAGCATTTGATGGATATCATGAGTTTATGGTTTGAAAGGAAACTTAGATTATGACAAATATTATAGATATGCACTTTAGAAACCATAGCATTAACAATGTGAAGATGTTAAAGCACTTATGATAGAATTGATGTAGCCCTAGATGGTATAGTCTCAATTAGGCCTTGTTTATTGTTGAAGTTGATGAGTATATTGAAGGAAATAATGTTATATGGTCAATGGACAGTCATGACTCTTGAAGGTTGGTTCAAGAGGTAGATGATCTCCTTTAATTAAAATATAAGTACCTTTTAGATTTATGTTATCTATTAGTGATTCTATTCTTATTTGATTTTATTGATTTGATTATTACTTATACTTTTTGCATGAATATTTGAGTATCTGGATACCTCTAACCTCTTGATGAGAGGTGATAAGTGGATCCTTCTTGAGGATCATATGAGATGTAGAAAAAATATGGCTAGTGCATGAAGAGAAGAGCTAGCGATGAAGAAAGGGAAAGGAGACAACTGATGAAAAAGTTGACAAAGTGCTTTAGCTACCATTATCAAGGTGCACAGGTATCTAAATACTACAAGGTATATATAGTATGTTTTTTTAATGTTATGTTTGAGCTACAATATTGGATGGAAAGGGAAGCCCTAAGGTATGATGAGTTTGTCACTTTCACAAATGGCTCATGCATCCATATGAAAGGGCAGTCGATTCCTAATACCTATGATGAGATGGTGCACTTGGTATTAGACATGTATCTTACATTCTATTAAGTAATGGTAAAACTACTTAGAAACCTTGGTTTTTGATATATTGGTGTACTCGATATTTGTCATTTTAGACATAACAGATTTTTTTTATATTATAAAGAAGCCTAGCACATTGATTCTTATATATGGTAGCTTGATACAATTGATCATTTTTGTAATAATAATGGTAACCATGAGGATAGAAGTGTAACAATAAGATTGATATTCCGGATATTTTGTTGACCATGTTTTTGTTTTCATGAGCTTAATAATCATGACATATGGTAAAATTGAACTCCCTGACTTGATGGATTGAGTTATGTGATAAATAAGTGTTGTTGTGATCATGATTCTTCAAGTATACGCCTATTAGTTATTTGACACTAACCCTTGATCAATATCGGTGTCATGAGCTAATGATGAAGTAGATTATGTTAACATGTTATGATCACTATGAATATATGTGTTTGAACCTAATATAGTTTGATTTTATGATCTAACATTTCTATCGATGGATGACAATATTATAGATAGGATGATGTCTTGAATAATAATGACTGAAGTGGCTTCACATTTAGAGGGATAAACTCTCCATAATATCCCTACTACTATTTATCATTTGCAATATATATATTCTTTATTGTTGAAGCTTTTTTTACATAAATAGACAAATATTTGATGTGGTTGGTCTAAGTTCTGGTATGAGAAGAGAGAGTTTCTCTTAGTTTAAGCCCCAACAACACGGAATCAAGCTTAAAAGTCTGGTTGTAGCCTACCAACCATAGATAAGAAATCCTATGAGTGTGGTTATTCCCATCGGTCACAAACTTGAAGCTTTATGCATAAATATATGGAATGTACCAATAGTATGAATGTGCTATAGATATGGTGCATACATCAAAAGGTTTTGTGAGCAAATATTGTTTGAATATTTGAGTTACTAGAGAGAATGTGAATGCATTGACTAAATTTATCTCTGTAGGGGACCAAAATATGCATATCAATATGTTAGTATCATTTAACCATGAAAGCTAGTGTATGACAATATTTGATCTTTGGAAAATTGTTTGAAGTATAAACAATTGTGATTCAGTATGAATTAATCTCACAATGAATGCATGGAACTTCTATGACTCATTCTTGAATATACATCAATATTATATGACTTATCTACAATGTATCCATTCATATTTAGTGGTAGAAATGATTCATGTTATGATCATAAGGATGGCTGGTTAAAGTTAGATTGGACAGCTCTTGGTAAATAAAAGGTTTTTGTAATGTGGTATTTGGATGTGAGCTCCACCTAAAATTTGGTCTGAAAAGTTTTTCACAGGAATATTATCAAAAACTTTTATGATATTGATATTAGTTTTAATTTGGCATTGAATGCTTGATAAGATAACCTAGTTAATTTGATTTCACAATATTGATTTGTGTGAGGCTGAGCATATTGGTTTGGATAAGTTTTACGTTTGTGGAAAGAATTATATGAAGCAAGCTTACTAAACCTGGTATGTCTACATTGAAAGTCATCAGGTGAAGCCAAGAATATGTGCCCATCCAAACCTCTACTTGAAAAGTGGTCCAAGATATGTATTTGATTTTAGTTTTATATAATCATGGTCTATTATTCATAGATAATGAACCTATGATGATCAAGTAAGAGGGATATGGCCTCTAAATTTTGAAATACATAATCATGGCATGATGAATTACTTTTTGAAGTATGGAAAAGAAACTCTAGATTGTGAAGATATTAAAAGAAAGATAAAATGTGAATCCTTGGACACTTTGATTGAATTTCAAGAAGTTATGAAGGGATATTGTTGAACCTGACTTGGAAACTGATACTTGATTGAAGCATTCATGTTCTATGTGAACACCAATCTGTATATTCATAGAATCTGAGTCAATTCATGATTAAGCCTCTTCATATAAAATCAATTTCCACCAAGCACACTTCGAGATATTTGCATGGGATGATTAATTTTTTGTCTGAGACATTCTTCCTATGATATGTGACTACATGGATGTACTGACATTGTTTGGGATCATTATTGATGAGATGAGAACATATGGGTGTTGCCTTAGTATGATATCTTCCATTATAATTTTGGATGAGAAGTCCATACCTTTAAGCACAACCATGGTTGAATACGATGTTGTTGGCATAATTAATTGTGAAGCAGGTTGAAGACGTCCTTTGGAGAATTGTTTGAGTAGGCTTTGGATATGAAAGGGATACATTATGATAATAATAAGTGGGATATGATTGCAAGGGAATCATGTATATAGCTTGGACTGAGATATCTTTAGCTAGGTGTTGTGGTATGAGACAATCTTAGGCCTGTGGTTTCTACCTGTGTGAGAAGAAGGATGAATAAAGTGTCCTTTAATGTGATATATATTTTTGATATAATATTTGATTCAATGTCATGTATGAACATGATACTACTACTATTGTGACATGATGATTAAGTAGGTACCATATATGTGCTCGATGATATGTTTCTAATCTACAAAGAGAGAGCCTGATCGAGAAGACTGAGCCAACTCTTCCCCCTTGTCTGAGCTCCTAGTGTGAGGAATTAATATGGAAGGCTCCTAGGGTTGAGGGAACTCTAGATAATAGGGTGTGTGATCCCTACTCTTGTAATAGGTCAGGTATCTCCCCTATTGTTACCCATAGGGTGGGTATGGTCCTTATCCATTTTGACAAGTTGGGTATCTCCCCCTTTATTGGTCTTCAAAGAGTATACCCTAGTTGGCATCACACCCACAAGTTAGGCTTACTGTGATTGTCGCTCCCCATTTGTACAATGAGTTGAGGAGGCTTAGGGATGTTTGATCATTACCTTTAGTAAGTCGGGTATCTCACCGAAGCTCAAATTATGATGCAAGTGTTCTACCACATGACTATTGATGGTAATTATTGGGAATATTAGTGAGGAAAAAGGATGGGTTGAGATTTGATCCTGTATATCATGTATTTCTTGATATGGAGTTGGAGATGTTTCACTCCCCCATTTGATTTTGGGTTGAGATGTTCTCCCTGTTGTGATTTTTGGGTTGAGATATTCTCCCCTATATTGTTTCGGGTTGAGACTAACCTCCCCAACATGGTTTTAGATTGAGATGTGCTCCATGATGTATTTTTGGATTGAGATAGGATCTTTGATGTTGATGTAGGTCATAGAATTGGATCCCCGCTGATGTTTCCAAGGTAGTAGCATTGGGATCACAAATCGCAGTAATTATTGGCAGTAGTAGTGACTCCCTAATGAAGAGAGGGTGGTAGCCTAGGCTCCCCTCTGATATCAAATTATTCTTCTTTTATCTTCGAGAATATTGAACATATCAGTAGAGACAATCAAGAGATAAGTAGGAAGAAGTAGAGATGAGCCGAGATGAATAGTGATGACATTTGATGATGAGATACTTGATATTGGATATGATTTGATGACAGGATATTTCCGATGATTACATGTTGTAGTTGGAATTTCTCCCTAGCTGAGAGGGAGTGTTAATTTGGTAGATCGGTGACAAATTCCAACCATGTGGTGAGATAACTCTTTTCGAGTGGACCAATTTTGACATTTTATGTGGTTAATTTGGACACAGAAAGTGCATTTTTCAATTAAAGCCCACATGTGCATATTTGATTAGTTCGACCCAAAACAAATTGGACACACTTGGAAGGCTATAAATACAAGTGACCTCAGCCTCATTTGGACATGATGATGAGGCATTCTTCTATTCACTTCTTAAGTTTGGCTCGCACAGGTCTGGGGAAAGTTAGCGAAGATTGCTTTCCACAGGTCCGAAATTGCAAGATCTGAATCTCACATCTCTATTTTTTGGGGTTTAGGTCTCTGTGACAATCATGTCATGGAGAAATTTCGACTATAGCAACATGCATGTCATGGATAAATTTGGACTGAATCCTTTCAGTGACATGCATGACACATCTTCCCTGCGACTAGAACTTAAAGGTTGAATTTTTTAGTTGTCTGAAGTTTTCGCCCATTGACTATAGAATTTGGTAGTTGAGTACAGATAGTGATAGTTAACTACAAGTTCCTAAATTAGGGATTTTTGGATTATTAGCACGGTTAGGTTCATCTTATGGATATTGTTTAGTTGATTTTTCTGGATAGTTATATGGGTGAAGATATGGAGGATTGTACTCTCTTTTGTTGAATCATTTAATGAGAATCTAATAAGAAGAAGAATTTGAAAGGATTTTCCTTGTAGTTGGTTTTTCATTGGTCTCCAACCAATCCTGGTCTCTCTATGTGTGAACTATTTTCTTCTATTTTTACTTTATGTCCCTCTACATTGATGATGATATTGTTCTTTCTAAATAGTTGCATATGTTGTTGAATAATGACATAAATATGAATAATGATATGATGCTACCGAGTGAATCCAAATATGGAAATAATGAAAAGAAATTATCAAAGAAAATAAAAATATATCCATAAAAAAAATAACATGGAATGAATGTTGGGCTGAAGGAAAGTCATTAATATCACCCCTAAGAGGACACCTTTCATGGAAGCAAGAGAAGACAAAGGAGACCTAAAATAATAGTAGGGTTTGAAGGAAACCCTCAAAAATTTGTGTATTAGGGTTTAATGGATATAATGAGGTTAGGGTTTGAAAGAAACCCTGGATTATGAAAAATATTATATATATGAACTTTAAAACCCTAGCATAATCAACGTGAAGATGTTCAAGCACTTGTAATAGATTTGATGTAGCCCTAGATGGAATAGTCTCAATTAGGCCTTGGTTATTGATGAAGTTTGTGAATATATTGAAGGTGATATAGGTCTGAGTGTGAAGAAGGACCCCTCCAAGACCTTTTACTTTCATGATGTGTTAAATTGCATTTTAAAAGAACATGAGTGAATACGTCTACATGTTGTAAAGAAGAGGAACATGTCAATCATCAGCACATGAAAATATAAGAATTGATAACGAAGTTCATCCAAGAGGGACTACATCTAAGGACCCCAGTGTCAACATGGTCTAGGCCACTGCATTAAGTGCTATAAATAAAGATGATGTTCACAAGAGATGATGTCTCAGTCATACAAGGAATAATGCCCTCATGTAGGAGTCGCTCTACGAGATGTTCCACAACCGGAACTCTCAATCAAAAGACTCCTATCAGTATGACTTAAAAACATGCATGGTGAGCATCCTGCCAACATGGCACAAAAGGGATGTCGAAAAGAAACACATGCATGATGACAACAAGAGTATCCCAATAACATACAACAAGGGATCTCAAAGCATAACATGATGAGTTATGACAACAAGTACATCATATAGAATATTCCACATGAAATCAAGCAAGGAATCATGACAACATGTAAGAAACAAGATCTTGCATCAATCAATCAAGGATCTGTGCAACATAATGAAGAAAGAACAAGTACATGAACACATTATATATTTCACAACCAAGGGCCATCTAAAGATGTGGATGTCACATTGCTGAAGCTGCTCAGGCCATTGCTCTCAAGGCATCGATCTCATGAAAATGGTTGCTCGCAAAAGAATGTGGACATCTGCACTGGCACTTAGAAAAGTGGCTAGAAGAAGAAATGAGAGAAAAATAAATCTAAAGACACTATCAGATTTGTGGCATCGAGTAGTGCTGAATCGACTATCCAAAATCTGAATTCTAAGAAGTTGAGAATTCTGGGCTCAAGGAATCTTTTAGATTCCCTCAGGATTCCTCAAATATTCTGTTCCATGGATCGACTAGAGATCTGCAACTTAGATGGTGAATCTAATCTTGCCATTGTGATCCTGTGGAAAACCATGAAAAACAAGTATAAACTTGACAATATTCCGAAATGTAGAAATCTTACCTCCTGGGGAAAATTTCATGGCTCATGGTTTTGCAACCTATTTTCGCTGAAACCATGGTCCTAAGTGCATTCTGGAACTGATTGGAAAATGTAGACCTTTGATGAAGAAATGAATAGCACCATTCTATTCATGGTGATGAGAGCTGTCAAAACCATATAAAACTTGTCAAATTCTGACAAAGTGAAAATTTTACCCTCCAACAAAATTCATGGTTCCTGCATTAAAAAATTAATTAATTATCTCTATTTTTGTGCTCGCCTTCTACCTCAAAATCCATGTAGTCTCTTCCCTCCTCGAACTGTGTACAGAAGTGAAAATCTGAGTTTAAATAAAAACTCATCGGTAGATTACCCAATGAAAGAGGTTGGTGCATTGGTTAAAACTGACTTGTGGTTAAGGAGAGGTCGGGGTATCAAATCCCGCCTTCTCCGCATATAAAACCTTTTAGACCACAATGATGCATAAACGGGGGTTGGGTCTGCATTGGGAGGCCTGCCCCTTAAACCCCTCACTAAACACCATTATTGGCATTAATATATATATTTATCGGTGTATATCCATTGGTGGATAAATCACGATCAACAGTTGGTAGTTGCAACGGGTGTTGGCACATATATCAGCGCTCAATATAGGGTTTCACCAATATCATATTGGCGATCACATTTATCGGTGGTCGGCACGGCATTGTTATCGATGATCGGAAAGGCATATATATATATATAATATATTATATATTATATAATATATGTAGATATATGTATATATGTATATTTATATATTTAATATAATATTACATAATACAATTATTATATAATCATATATATATATAATATTATATATATATTATATATATACTTATTGTTTATATATATATTATTATTATATACATTATATTCTATTTATACATAATATACATATTAAACATATATATACTATTATATATATAGTTTATATTATATTATATATATATTTTATTATATTATTTATATTATTTTATATATACTATATACTATATTTATACATATATACATATATTACTATATATTCTATAAATATATATATATATATGATTATATATTATATTAAGTATTATTTATTATATATTTATATAGTTAACATATAATATATTATGGTTGGACTATTGGGGTGTGGGTCGGGTCCACCGCAGATGGCCTGCGCTCACCCCTTAATACATTGTTTTAAACATATAACATGCAGTGACTGTGGTGGACGGTTCAGCGGGGGTTATTGCCACTGACCCCTAAATGCAACTTGTGATAAGGTTGTTTAAAAGGGTTCAGTGGGGTTGTTGCCACCAATCTCGAAACCATGCAATTTCATATTTCTATATAGTTATTAATAACTATAATAAACAGATCTTGTTTCATGGTTATTTAATACACATAAAAATGATTTTGTATCTTATGCAGGTTTTAGGAGACAAATGAGAAAGTGCCAAGTATCAGTGGCTGATGGGATGACATGTGGGTCCCCCTCTGCTTACTGGGATGCCATGTGGCATGTTGTGGGCCCCACTTTTCCCTTGTCATGTCAAACTTTGAGGATCTCTATCTTTTTCATACGAGCTTGGCTTGATGAGCCATTCACACCACCAAGATCACGATGATGAGGTCTTTGAGCTGGTCTTGGTTTGAGCATAGTCCAAAAACTTTAACGTTTGAGCCATCTTTGTCCAGTGTGTCTCTTTAGAGCCTCCTGGATCAATCCTCCCCACTAAGGAGCTTTTGGTCCTCCAAAAGCATGAAAAATAATCTGCATCTCTATATGTACCTTGTCTGCATCACAAGTGTCCTGAAAAGGTCTCGCTTCCATCTCCTTCACCTTTGTTCTTCGGAGCCTTAAGCGATGAATTGACACCTGCTACTTCTATCACCTATAGTACATTGTTTTCGCAAATTACATGCTTTTAATGACATGACCAACTAAAGACCCAAATGTCCCATACTTGCCACTAGTTTATAACACATACTCGGTGGTCAAGTTTACAACAAGATTGACGTAATACCCTAGCTATGACAACACGGCCAACTCATCATGGTTGCTTCAAAAAGTGATGGAAAAACAACATCACTACAACACATGATTTACATTCATAAGGCCAAAAATTATTGTTTTGACAAGTGATGGAAACATAACATCAGTTTCAGAGCTTTAACATGCAACTCAAAATATGACTCAAAACATGACCAGACATCATTGTTGCTGACCAAGTGACGGAAAACACATCATCACTTTTACACTTTAAAATGCAAAAAATGATTTACAAAAGAATGACCATGAAATGACAACATGTCAAAAAAACCACTTTTCACTTATCAATGTGAATGGGTCACCTCCTTGAGGTGGTTTTTCTTGTCGAACAACTTCTCTTCCTACTTCACGCACCGACGCTTTGTCTTTAAGGCACTACCCTTGATGGAACTTCTAGCAAGTGGCTCTTTGATGGCCATTTATATTGCAATGAATACAGTAGGATTTCTTCCTCCATACCTACTTAACCTATTCCTTTTCATGTCGTTGAGAAGGTCTTTCACACCTCATGAGTGTTGCCATCCTTTTCCAACACTTAGAAAAAGTATGGTTAGGTAAACCACAAAAAGTACATGTTTTCCAATGCCTTAGTCTGCATTCATTATTAAAAACATGATCATAATCAAAATGAACATTCAAAGATCGAAAGTGATTATACCTTCCTTTGTTGTTTCTGATGTCAGTATGGTGATCAGAGCTTACCTTAGGTCTCTCCCTGCAATGGAAACTGCCATGGGATGATGGGGAAGTTTTCCCATCATTTTCTTTCCTCGACGATGTCTTAGATGAATCTGACACCTTTGAGCACTCTCCTTTACTGTACCTCGAGCCTGTAAATCAAGGTTCAAGCACAACCTACAAAGGTTGCGTGGTGCCTTGGTTGGTAGCACCAAGTTCTTTCTCCTCGTGCCTTGTCTTTGTAAGGAGCCTCATATTTGTCCCTGTAATTGTGATCTCCAAATCTCCAACAAACATCATACTATGAGTAGATGAAATCAAAAGGAAATCAACATATTTTACCTTCTCCTTCGATTTGGAAATAATTGATGAGGGATATTCATCATCCATCGTTGGTGGCTCACTAACTGTCTCCGCGCATTCCCCAACTTCTTTCCTAGCATACCCAAGTCCTGCCTGACGGGGTAATTCCTCTACTTTGATGGGGTTGATAATGCCTTGGCCATTCACGCCCAAGACTTTTCCTTCATAGCCCATTCTCTTCAACAATTTTGAGCCAATTCCTATGGTATGATTTTCAAACATAGCGAAATCATCATCGAGAAACATGCATGAAGATAGAGAACTACTTTTTACCTCACATGGGTCTCGCTACAACTTTTCCAACACCTCATTGTTATAGACATTTTTGGGCACTGCAACCCCAATCATAAATGTTCATAATCTAAGGGCTCCTAAGTCCCTAAAAGTGTTGCTTCACTCCCTAAAGGAACAAGGTCAACTGATTACATCATCTCCCAAAAGTTCTCCACAGAAAACTGCTCAGAACTGCTCAAAACTAGACCATACAGAATGGCTAGTGCAGAGGGTGCGATGCATATCACCTACTCAGTGTAAAGGGTACGATGCATACTGGAAATCCCTTCTGTAGGGTGCGATGGGCGAGAATGGACAAATGGTAGAGACAGTTTGCGAGGCGGAGGATCATAGAATCTTCCAGAAACTTCTCCTCTGACACTTGCCTCTCTGAATTCGCTCAGGGATGAGTAAGAGATCATCAATATCCAAGTGGAATCAATAACTATCAGAGAGAGGACACTAATCAAAAACCTAGAAGCTGACTCACCCCCCTACAATAATCTATATATGGGTCCCTCATCACAGAGATCAAGAGGTTGGAATCTTGTATCTTGTAAGGAAGTGTTGCTGGTTTCCTGGTGCAACATCATAGTGTTGGGTGATCTGAGCTTTACATGAGGTGAAGAAGGGCTTTCTTGTTGGAGGATGATGTTGGGTCAGAATAGTTGGTTGTAATCCTCTTTTCTATTCTTGATATTAATAAAGCTATTCAAGTTTTCCTCCACATTCTTGTATGTTTGAGGATATATGCCTTTGTGTGGCCAATACATATCTGGTCCTTTATTTCTTATGTTTGTAGATCTCTGTTCTTCAATAGTATTATGCTGCTTTGATTCCACAGGTGCTCTTTGAAGTTGGGTAGATGAATAAGAAGTGGCAAAGATCTATCAGAAAGGAGAGGAACCAGGCAAGGAACCAAGCGCAAGACTGAGGTTGGTGTCCTTTATTCCCCTCTTATCTACTTCTGATAAAGGAAAGCGAAAGTAGTTTTAACTTGTTAGTTTCTAAGATAGCTACCAGTCTTAGTTGGATTAGCAGTTCCAAGTGGACACTATTCCTGGTAACAAAATGGCGACTCCACTGGGGAGCAAATAGATTGTTTGCTAGTCTATATTTGTTTGTTTTATAAACTTACAGACTGAGCCTGAAGTCAAGACAGCTAGCATTCGAAATGCATTTGCTATGCAAGTGCAAAGCAGATCAATGCTGCTTCAGTCTATCTCCGGGTTTTGTTTATAAATTGAACAGTCAATCTACAAACACTCTAATTGCCCTAGTAGTGTCTCTAGTAACCTCCTTAGATCAATCCCTATGATTTATATTTATTGAACATCACTTGCTCGGCCTAAACCCCTGAACTGAACTGCAAATTGTGACCAAAAACCAAGTAGAAGTCTCACACTGGTACCATCTCACCCTCTCTTCAAGGTAGTCTGTATGCATCGCACCTCCCGTGTGTAGTAGGTGAGATGCATACTGGATTCCCTGTGTAACAAGTGCAATGGTCAGAGAAGGTTAATTTTGCCTTCAGACTTTGGTTTTTCTTCCCTCTTTTCAGATCTATTCAGGAGTTTTGTTGTCTGTGGTCAGTATATCTCTGTGGAAACCCCCTTCCTTTCCATCATTCCGTCTCCATTGTGCAAAGAACTGTAAATGTTTTTATGTGTTGTGCGCCATTTTTAGTTCTCTTTTACAAAGAAGTAGCATAATCAAATTGTTGTTTCTTGATCTGAAAGTGTCGTAAGTGTCGTTTTTAGTCATAGAAGAGAATCCCATTGTTCTTGATAATCGATTATACAGTTACTCTTGTATGTGATTTGAATTAGTAGTTTTTCAAGTGTCGAAAACAAATTTCGATTCGAAATTGCAAAGTGTCGTCGTTATCTTCAGTTCATTTTGAAAATAATTTTTTTAGTATTGTCGCTTTGGAAAGATAATTCAGATTTGCATTTAGCATTCTTCTTGTCATTCAAACATTAAGAAGGCTGAAAACAAATACATGCATGTGCATTTGCATTTAGATTTCTTGTTGGTTTGATTTAGGATAGTGCATTTAGTGTGTGCTCTGTGCTCTTTGTTGAAAGACCCTCAGTTCTCTTTCCTTAGCAGCTAGGATTTTCATTGCAAAAGAAGATTAAATGATTGTTTATCATCTTAGACTGCATTTTAGGAATTGTATATATACATCACGCGGTGAACCTGAAAGGAAAATTTCTTAAACAAGATAAACTTAAAATAAATTTAATGAACTTAAAAACGTTTTGGAACCTAATGCACAACATCTAGAAGTCTAGGCTAGAGATGTATTCCGGTGTCGTAAAGCTTGGTAACTTTCACTTTCATTGTTGCTTGGGTGATTCCTCCTCTTTGGGACGATAAGTGCGAGTACGGACTTGTGCTCCCATGTACCATCGAGTATATATTGGGAGACCACAATAGGCTATATCCTTTATCCTTAGGAAGCTGTGTCTAGCTCCCTATCGATCGCAATGCACTGAACACAACATTCGGGAAGATTAACTGCCATACCATAAAAATTAATCTCCAGTTTTGCGATTGGTTTGGTAATCCCTCTATCAAAATCTCCAGAGTAGTATCTTTCATTCCTTTTCAGACTCCTTAAAGGAAAAGGTCCATCTGAGCACTTGTCACTTTAGGAAAATTAAAAATCGAAGGCAAGTAGAGTCATCTTTTGTTTTTTCTCGACTCTTAAAAATTGAAAAAGCAAGTTGTGTCAAAGCGTCTAAAATTTATTTTAATCAGAATAACATCTACAAACCAAGGATTTCCCCTTGGAGGAAATCCTAGTCCTTTCTCCTCTTGGGCAGATGTTGGTGCACCCCATATGGCCACATTGTCACTTCCAGGGTTGACGATTGGCTTTCCCATATGGCTCTTCTCTACCTCTGTCATTCAGAATACCGTAATTCCTGAGCAATCAAGTCAGCAACTAGATGATACTAGAGTTACACCCCAACCTTCTACTTCGTCCATTTCTCCCTCTCCTCCTTCCTCTTCGCTTGATGAAGCTGGTAAAGCTAAAGATCAAGTAACTGAGAAGAAGAAGAAGTGGAAGGAGAAAAAGGCAAAGAAGAAGAAGGAGCCAAAAGAAAAAGGGGGCAATCATGCATCGTCTAGCGAAAATCCTCACACTACACCGTTTAAACCTAAATCTCCATGTGTCATTCGCAGAGGAGACCACTATCATCGAGATTGTCCTTGCATCCCTCGGATCTTAAGGGACTGGTCTCCTTGTTTGCACAATCCGGTGTCATCAACCTCTGGTGATCATGTTGAAAGTACACAATCAACTAGTGAAAGCGAAGTATATGGACAGAAAAGGAATCACAAATTTCCTTGTAAACTATGTGAAGGTGATCACGCCATCCACCGTTGTCCCTTCCTAGATGAAGCTAAAAGAGTTTTGGATGACCGTCCAGCTTCACTGTTGCAGCTTCCTCCTGGATATAAAAACACTTTCCGAATCCATCACTGGTTTAAAATCTGACTGACATGTCGTTATGGTTAGTCGAAGCATCTATCATTGAAGATAAACCCTCTGAATCTATACCAGACAAAAGTCAAAAGGTCGAGGTGGCAGTTGACCCGGTCTTGCCTTCAGAAGGTCCATCTTCAGATGATATAGTCACCGAAGAGAATAAGAATGAGACTGTTCAAATTCTTTTCGTAAACACAGACTCCGATGAACATGGGGGCAGTCTACCCATTCCTTTACCGCAGGAAGGAAGTTCATCAGAGTCATATCTAGCCGTCTATTCGGTCCCACCTCCAAGCAACCTAGTCGTTTCCTTCGATTGGAATCTACTAGGCAGACCCCGTTTACCCACTAGTGTACCATTCTAAATCATTGCACAAGCTTACAGAATGGTCATGGTTGGAACCATCATAGATGAAGGGGCTTCTGTGAGTATCCTTTCCTCGACTGCTTGGAAAGCGCTTGGTTCACCATCGCTTCTGCTTGAGATGAGAAATCTGATAGGCTTCGACAAAAGGAAGCAATCGACCATTAGGGATCCTTCCTAGTGTGCCCATAACATTGAGAAGGAAAACCATTTACATGAATGTGATGGTATTCCAAGGACCCCTAGATTATAATCTACTCCTTGGGTGCGACTATATTTATAGCATGGGAGCCATTGTCTCCTCACTCTTTAGAGTAATGTGTTTTCCGCATGAAGGCCAAGTGGTCAAGCTCGTAGACCAGCTTTCGTTCCCCGGTTCACACATAGCTAATAGTCAAATTCCATCCCTAAATGGTCTTTTCATGTAAGGAATGTATCATCAATCTCCAGCCCGTCCACCTGATGAGCACGAGTGATTCGGGAGGACATGACTGCAACCCAGGGGGCATGCACCCTGGTTTGCTTTGGCAAAAAAACTTTAGGTATAGGGTAGGTTTCCACGGAGCATATATGACTAGTCTAACACACTCATCCATTTAGGAAAATGGGATTAGACTAGAATAAGATTCCTTCATCAAAGTTATGTGAGTGGAGGCGTTTGCGCCATTCACCTTTGTCTATTTCGATAGACATCGCCAAGGAAGTGTTTTGTGTGTGACGCGGATGGAGCAATCTTGTAAATGTGAGAAATTTCATATGGTAACCTGGAAACTTTACTTCGCTATACTTGGGGGCATGAAAACCTCTTGTGCGCAAGTGAAAAGTGACCAGCGTAACACTAACTTTAAATCCGCTAACTTAAACCGCTTAAATTAGGTGAATGGTCTAATCGATCGTTCGCCTTCGTAGGGGCTGATGGCGCCGGTGGAGTAAAAGGAAGAAGATTTTCCTACCTAACCCCTAGGATAGTAGTTGGTCATCCCTAGCTTGCATACAAGAGGTAGCAGAGCAAAGTTTCAAATGGTGCAAGCTCCTTAAAAATTGAACCTATCGATGAGACATCCTTATTATATGACTGGCACAAGCAGTTTTTACGTGGAGTTCAAGCTCGTTAAAAATTAAACATAAGCAATGAGAAAATGTTTCCCCCAAAGTTTAAGCTCATTAAAAAATTAACCAATTTCCGGTAAATGACCTGTGAATGCATTATCATCAGCCTTTAAGCCTTGGTTGTGTTCTCATCATCACCTCCTTCTTTTTAGCTGATTATATGCCTCCATTTGATTATTTTCCCTTTTGAGGAGCAGTTGCGACGATTGATATTGTTAGCCATCCTTGTGACACTGCCGTGATTGGAAAACTCCAAACCTTACCTGGAATCAGCTGCTACCCGAAATGATCACTTGTTCCTCAAAAAACGAGTCTCCTTTAAGCTCTTTTCACCTGACTCGTAAAATAATGAAAAGATTGCCAAACGATTGGCCTCTCCGGCTCGTTAAAGTCATCAGAAATGCTATCCCTCCTCTATATTTTAATCTTTTTGGACCTGAGGGATTATTACATAAAAAGATCGTGCGCTTGTCTTGTTCAGCTCGTTAAAACTATCGAAAATTCATCCCTTTCGTATTATTTTATGCTTTTTCAGACTTAAGGGATTATATGATGAAAAAGAATCATTGGAGTTTCCTTTCTGTCCCTTTTCAGACTCTCTAAAAATGAAAAACGACCGAATTATCATTGTCGTTAAACTCATTAAAACCAATAGCTACAAACTTGTCCAAATGGACGAGAACGAGTTTCACTGTCGCTAGGATCGTTAAAACATAGCGACGGGTTCGCTCGAAAGGCAGATTATAGAACAAGCATATGTTATCCTCCTCAAGATTCATAAAAATAAAGAGGTACTGGTCAGCAATGACTAGGGAAAATTGGGAAGAAAACTTGAAGAAACTTTATTGGTACCAAGTCGCTCTTGAACATGACACTTTCACTCCACATCCGAGTTGGGTTGGGTTATTCAATTCACCGGACATATCACCATTGATCCATCATGCCATCCATCTTTTGGGTTAATGCTACCAATCCATTGTCAGTGTCACTGGTATGTTCAAGACAAGTCGCTCAGAGAATTCAACTATGTCTCATCCGCTGCAATACATTCACACTCCATTCTTTCATGAACACCACCCTGAGACCTATATCATCAGACCGTTTTCATCTCCAAAGACATTTTCTCCATTCCATGTCATATATGTGGGATTCATTAAGGCCCTCCTACGACGGGTCACTTCTTGTAGACATCAGCTTATTACCAAGAAGTCGACCTAGTAACAACCCCTTTCAGTACTTTGAAGCTTGCATGCCTCAATGGAAAGTTTCTCACTTTCGGCGACAGGTTTACATTAATGGCCTTCGACCAAGAGATTTTGTGTGGTGTTCGATGCTAAGTCTTTTTTTCACACCACACGAATTGTACCATAGCACCTTGAGGATCATTGTCATTATTGGTGATTCCTCTCGCGCCTGTTAACAACTTACATCATTGGCTGGTAATCAAGCAATGTCTTTCCATGTTTGACTCTAGAACATCTTTCACATGGATCGACTTGTACTCCGAGTGAAGATTGAACAAGTTTTGAAGACCCCGGATCTAGTTTCATCCATCCAGGCTGCGATATATTCAGGAATATAAAGGCATCAAATGTACATCATTGTCGAACATATGATCATCCAAATCAAAGGACGATGACTCCATCCGAATAATTAGTCTGCCACACAGACAGTTGTCTGCCTTATGTACATGAAAATGAATTTATAAAGTTGAGCATGGGAATGCCCGCCTTATATAGATCATGAAAATTATTATGAAGATAATGTATTGTATTGTACCTTATTACAGGTCGCCTTCCAGCTTGAAAAAACTTTGAATCGTCATGATAAAGCATTTCACCCGACATAAAAAGATTAACGACCTCATGCTTTAGGGGGAAAATTTTATTGACATTTTTGGGCACTGAAATCCCATTCATAGATGTCCATAATCCAAGGGCTCCTAAGTCCCTAAAAGTGTTGCTTCACTCCCTAAAGGAACAAGGTCAACTGATTACATCATCTCCCTGAAGTAAACCACAAACAACTGCTCAGGACTGCTCAAAACTGGACCATACAGAATGCCCAGTGCAGAAGGTGCGATGCATATCACCTACTCAGTGTAAAGGGTGTGATGCATACTGGAAAGCCCTTCTGTAGGGTGTGATGGGCGAGAATGGATAAATGGTAGAGACAGTTTGCAAGGTGGAGGATCATAGAATCTTCCAAAAACTTCTCCTCTGACACTTGCCTCTCTGAATTCGCCCAGGGATGAGTAAGAGATCATCAATCTCCAAGTGGAATCAAGAACTATCAGAGAGAGGACACTAATCAAAGAACCAGACGCTAACTCACCCCCCTACAATCATCTATATATGGATCCCTCATCATAGAGATCTAGAGGTTGGAATCTTGTATCTTGTAAGGAAGTGTTGTTGCACATTAACACTGTTGGAGAGGTAAATCCCCTCTACGGATAGAGGCGATCCCTACTAGCCCAAAAGGGGTCTAGCAACAATCAATCAATGCTACTCTCCAAGTTCCTAGTTGTAATTAACAAGTGGGTAAATAACACCTACTTGGATTCCAGCGCTATGTTTGACGAAGAGATGGTCCTCTCGCTCCTTCGCTCCAGCCGATCACAATCTTCCACTATCTTCGCGGGTGGACACCTACACAAGCAAAGAGAGAACAAACACAAGCGTAAAATCTACTAAAAACAACTATACATTAGTGAGAAAAGATGTAATTCACATTAATCATTCATAAGACAAATGGGAATGGAACCATAACAATAGTCATCTATCTTTATTAATCAGAAATAGAGTAAGGTACAACCAAAGTTCTGACACTGAGTCCTTCTCTAGAGGGTCCAGCCAGCATGTCTCATAAGCATTCACCTTTGAAGTAGATCTCCCAAGTCAAAGAGGTATCTCTCTCACATACAAGGCAACAAACTCATAACCTTCCTTAAGCTCTATAGCAATCCTCACACAACACACCAAATGCCTACAAAGAGCAACACTAATGCACTAAGAATTCCTCTATGTCAAAGTCTATATGTTCCAAATCTAGCTGCTCATGGCAATGGTGGAGGCTTATATAGGAGAAGGAGTCTCCATGAGTAGTGAAAGGATGAGCTTTCCCCCAACAAAAGTGGGTGACCAGGTGAACAAACATGCCAGAGAAAGGATGGCGACCTTTACAAAGCTAACAGCCAAGTCTGGAGTCATCTGGAAGGCTCGCTGTTAGAACAAACTCACCTAAACAGGATCAGCGTGGGTGCAAAACTGGGCTGGCGCACTGGCATCGCATCTCAATTACAGAAGAGGTCTGGTCAGCGTGAACTTATACAGGCGGAGGGCGCGCTGTTTATGAAATTCGACCAGTGCAGAAAACACGTGTGCTTCCGCGCTGGCAGCGCACCAGTTACACTATTATCTGCCAGGCAGCGCGGTTATTTTAGGAACAGTCGCGATGATCCAATAAACTTAGGCAAAGAGGGTTTTTTGGCCATTTCAGAGAGCATGAGCATGATGGATGTGATTTAATGACACAGTAGGGAGACTGACAAGGTGACAGTGACATTTTACTATGTAACAGATGCCCCCTAAATCATGAAGCCCGAGAGAGTGGGAGGGGTGAAATGATTTACAAAATTGCTGGACCGGAGCACCACCAGAAAGAACCTGCACATAGATACAACTGATATTTCAATTACATGTAGTCTAGGCATGGGCGCAGCCATCCAAAAGACATATGAAGAAGGTCTGTGGTATGGACGCAGCCACCCAGTCGAAGAGACCATGATAATAAGAGGTATGGTCGCAGCCATCCTAAAAGACTCAGGTATGGGCACCGCCATCCATCAATGAGTCATGTAATGATGATCCACAAAATCGCAACCTGGCCCACAATGAACTAGAACCAGGGTCTTGCGCTCCATCCAAACCCGAACA